>JAFJYG010000047.1:0-116099 GCA_017366145.1 Cadophora sp. M221 | reverse complement strand
CCTCACTTTCAAGCCTCAACCGTCATTCTCTCCCTCCCTCCGTCCCCTCCTCCACATTCACCCACCCAAACCCCCCTTTCGTCTGTCTTATCAAGATTAAAATCCCTTGAAGAAAAGCCGTTGATATCTATCTTCCCTCCGTCTTTATCTCTCTGCCGTCCCTCTTCGCACCTGCATATGGTATCAACCTGCAAGGTCCAGGTTCAGGTACCGTCCACCACCCACAGCACAAGGGTCACCACCACCACACGGCGGCATGAGGTCGCATTTTCGTCAATGACTGCATATTCCAAGGCCGCCTACCGCCTACCGCCTAACAAATTAATAAAAACCTACTCCCCGTACTCTTGCTCTACATACGCCTAGGGAAACGCCTCTTCTGTAGGAAGTTACTGGGTAATTGAACAGGTACAATTTCGATTTTATTTATCCCCATGGTGTTTCTGTACGAATTTGGGTTTGCTTGCGATGAGTACCTTTGGACGGAGGGGAGGTCTCCTTTCCGATGTCTCCGTCTCTGTCTACTAAATTTACTTAAGTCTCCTCAACGTTCCATGGTGTTCTCGATTCAATTCGGTTCTTAACTTCCTAATACATACCCACAACAATTTATCTAGTGACCATCACATGAAAAAAGTGAAAGAATATTTTTTTTAATTTCACAATGCATGTACTAATTCAATTCAACTCAGATCAACTTAGCATCATACTAGTCATATCAACAAAGCGGGTACTGTAGCGGAGCGGAGCGGAATAATACAAACTCACAGACCTCGGTCCCGGTCCAGGTCCATATCCATCATCCCGAGCCAGTGGCACAGCGTCAGGTACGAAAGTCAGTGCGCACTGCGCTGTCTGTAAATTACCTCCGTAGCGTGCCATAGCGTTGATAACGAATACAGTAAGTAAAGCGGAAGGACCGTCCCTTTTGTAGCGAATGCGCCGGCGCGCTTACGGTACATAATTTAATTCACAACTTTCCTGGGTAAGGTACGGTGGGAGGTGTTCCGTTATTGGTTTGGTCTGGACAGTAGAGATGCGGTAGATATGTTTCGGGTAGAGTACCGTTACTGGCTGGCACTGGACGGAGGTGTGTTGTGTTGAGGATGAGAATCTGGATTGGATTGGATTGAGTTGAGTTGGGATGAGTAGAGATGGGAATACAATACTGCGTACAGTAAGGTTGTGTGAGTTTATTATGTTGAATCCGAGCTTAAGCCTTTTCCTTTACTGTAAATTTACTTCACTCCGTATGAGGGATTGATTTAAGTTTGAAGAATTGGATGAAGCAATTCTAGACTTCACATGCTTTCGTAGGCCTTTTCCTTAGCCTCTACCCAAGTCTGCTTTTTTTTTAATTTAATTACCTATGAAATCAGCTTACCGGTTAAGTATGATTGATCTTTCCTGGGGAAATTTAATCCAATACCGTACCGTACCGTACAGAGGACAGTAAATTTACCGTATTAACAAGGAAAGTCAAAATGATGAAGCTACCTACTACTTGGTCACCATCATCAGCGAGACGAGATGATAATTTTCGAATTATGGAGGTATCTCCGAAAGTGCCGAATTCTTCGCTTGAGACGGGGGGGGTTTAGAGTTTCTTCTTTCGGGGCATGGAAAGCTGATCTGATCGGGAGGAATGGAAGCGAGGGGATGGATGGGGGATGTGCAGAAAAAAGAGGATGATGATCGACGTGTTGATTTCCATGTGGGCGAGTGGTTCGAGAAGGGGGTCCGTCCATCCAACCGAGATCCATGAGCTTGAGTTGATGTTTTATATTTTCATTTTTATTTTTGATGGGTTCTTCCACTTCTCCATCTCCATCGATTTGATTTCCTTTCCTTCATTTCTCTATCCTATCTCGTCTCTCTTTCTGCTACGATACACCATCTTGTACATTTATTTCTCTTCCATCCTCCGATTCCCTATTCCTGATCAATACTACTTCATTTCAAATTTAACTTCCTCCTCACCGCCATCAGTCAGTCAGCACCTACATCCCCACACAGAAAGCATAAAACCATCCCATGTTATCACCACACCACGTCAGCGAACGTTCAGACCTCCTCCTCGAGCTCTCCTTAGACAGCATAATTTACAATAAGTACGTTAAGGTAAGCCGAGCTCTGATGCTGATGTCAGATTTCCCCTTCCTAACTTCCTGATAATGGGTCCGTGGACTGGAGAAAGAAAGAAGCGAAGAAAAAGGGGTCATGTCACGATGGGAGAATTCCTACTGACTTATCATTATCCTTATCCTCTCCTCCATACGAATTTTCTCATTCTTTATTTCTGACTGCTTTTTCTTCCTGTTTTTCTTCTTCTATTGAGACTGTTATTTCTCCATCGGGTTGTGTCTCTGCGAGAATCCTTCTTTATCGTCTCTATCGGCTCTGTCGAGTCCTGAACTGAAGATCGAGGTTTGAGGAACGACGGATTCTGTTAGGGCTAGGTCTGAATTTGAACTAGGTAGTCAAAAGAAAGTTCTTTTTGCTCTCTGTCCTAGGTAGGGTTCGAATTTTGGTAGATGTTCGTCATAGATGGCGCTCTATGGAATGATGGATAAGTATTTTCTCTCTGTCTCTATTTCCAGCCAAAGCCTCAAGGGACTGTCTTGGAGACGCTGAATTGTCCAGTGCTTATTTTGTGTATCATTTATTTCTCAAATGTATTTTGCTTTCGCGATTATCCTAAGTCAGTAATAGAGGTTCGTTGGGTTCCCTTTTGCTTGTTTTCGTTCTGTCATTAGGTACTCCTTGAGCTTCCTGTGAATTTTATCGTTCCATGATGGTGAGCCACGAAATCTTCTTATTACCAAGCCCGATGCTTGCTATAACTCATCGAATTCGACAACGACATCGACTTTCCGACAATTCTCTTCACACCCCTCGTTTTCGGTATTCGGTTATGCAGAACACCTCTTGTTCTGGCTGTGATTTGATCACAGTCAAGCTTCAATCCACCATCCTCCATCTTCCGTCCCATCTCAAGCATCCTCCCGGACTGGCTACTGTAGTAATGAGGCTCTCTGCAAATACACCCCCAACACATACCCTCTACACACCCTCCACACCAAACCAAACCAAACCAAACAGCATCCAACACATCTTCCAATACGCCCCCATCTACGTCGCACAGCACGCCTCACAAACACCCATCCGAGTCATGCATCCAGACCCCCCAAAGCAGCAGCAGGGGGGAGCTGGAGCTGGAGCTCATGCAGCCACTTTACTAGCTGCAGCAGCTGCAGCAGCTGCGCCGTTTCTGGAGGATTGCCTGCGAGGGATTTGCCACCTCGACTTGCGACGTGCAACAAAAGAACGATTCTATTGTGTTGTATGCTACGATAAGGCTGTGTTTTTGTGGATTTGTATGGCTTACTCTTGGGGTATTCGGCGATGGCATTTTGAGGGGAGGGAAGGGGTGTGGTGGGGGTTGAGAGGAGGTGGAGTGGCGAATTTTGTGGGGGAGGGGAGCTCAGCTGAGCTGAGCTTTTGGAGCGGGGAGCTTGAGCTTGGAGTTGAGAGTAAGGTGTCTGAGCTTTGGAGGTGCTGAAATATCTTTTCTAGAGACTGAAGACATGATCTTATTCTATGCTTCTGGATTTTTTATTTCTGTGTTATGTGGTCTGCCCTCGAGTTCAGCGTCGATACAGGTTGGACAGCTCAGAGGTGGGTGGCAAGTTGTCTTAAATATGCATGAAGCAGCATGATCACGCACGCATCTATCAGGCGAGCCTTCTGCCTTGTCAGCCTCGTGAGGACATACCAAAGAGGATACATACGGGGAAGTGCTGTGGGGGTGCAATGATCCTAAGAGGAAGTGTTGTTTTGGAAGGAGGTGGTGTTTTTGATTACATGCTGATGCTGCAGCTCTGTGCTCATTCCCGCATTGAAACAAATATGCAGTGTACGCATACTCCAGATGTGAAAAAGACAGAAAAATGGGAAGGATTGGAATCCAATCATATTGCCAACGTGTCAACTGAAATCCAGATAGGTCTACACACTATTTACTGGCAAGTATGGACGCAGCATTGCTTTAACAAATCCCCTCAATACAGTATCAACATTCTAAAGAACCACTCGGAACTTGAAACTCAATAGAAGATACTTTCTCGATAGCTCTTCCATTATAAAGGTCCGCTTTCCTCTCTCTTGAAATCCCTGGATAAAATGCCAAGCACTTGCATGACCACGGGCAAAAGCTTGACCGAGCTTATATTTCTTCAGGAACAATTCGACATGCAAGTGACTCCACAGTAAGCAGTGTAACCAAAAATCAGATACGATAAAATAATGCCATGGATCTTAGCCAGCTTGGTTTGATATAAAAGTCCTGCTCCCCTCATACGACATGATGGGGCTAAGTTCCGCGGCATTTCGAGTCGTCGACAGTTCCTCGACGCAGCACTGCACTTTGGATATTCAACGCAATGTGCTATGGGATGGAATCCATGACAGGACCCAACATTCCAGTCGAGATGCGGGAGGAATTATTGAAGATATCGTTTTCTTATTGATTCGAAGATCCAGGAGAAGCATTGGTCTCGGTTTCGTATTCGTTTCTTGGACTGTATTGGTCCAGGCCCTTTCAGGCTACCTCCCGTCAGCCTCAACCTGCAAAATTTCTCTTCAGCTTTCAACGACTTATCGATAATCCAGCTTGGTGTTATATACAGTCGATACTATGAGCCAGCCGCTGTTCGAATATTGTTGCTGTTCGCGATTTGAGCACTGGCTCGACTGACCTCGTGTCGCCGTGGAAGAATAGACAAGAGAAGTATTCGATCGAGCGGAGGAGCACTGTTGAGTATATAAACCCCTTAAACATAGAAGCAACTGCTAAGACATGCGATAGGTAGCTTCCAATGAAGGCTGCGGCAGGAACACCCTGTGCTTGCTGTTTTCTGGAAACGTGCGAGGTTTGCGCGCGGCATGCTTTGATAGTCACTTTCAGACTCCAATGGACTGGCTGAACTGTGTCGGCCCCCAGGAGCTTGACCAAATGGACGGGAAAGAAATACCAGACCACACCAGACCTCAATTGGCGGGATGATTCAATCTAGTCTGTTTGTACTGGATGATGGCTGAAAAGACAATTCGCCACTCGCTTCTGGACGTTCTCGATCGATGAGGGAACCTTACAAGCCGAAGCTTAATGGCAACAGAACAGAGGCCCCCAGTTAGTTGGCTACCACCCGTCTCATCCAAGAATGTGTGTTTCTCCGAGATTGAATGTATAGATTCGCATATAGGTCGTCGTGGGCGACAGTCGAACGAAATAGAAAGTGCGACTAGGTGACCATCCCAGGTCCAACCGGAATTCAGTAAGAGGAGAGAGAGACAGGACCTTGGATGCAGCGATCGAATCAAAGATTGGGGAATTTGCATCATCGAGGAAGCCATCGTCGAGAAATCTCTTGCTCCACAAGTCAAATAAGAGCAGTCGGCCGACGCTCGAGTTGACTTGAATCAAGTGGCCATACACAAATCGCCATCCTTTCCCGACAAATCTCCCGTGGTTTCTGAGACTGGAAGTTCGATATACGGATATCCCGTACGCGTGTCCAATACTTCCCCTCACGATAACTCACATTCCAACATACACCACCTTCTGTTTATGGCTGCCAATGCTGTGAGAAGCAGCGCCAAGTTAATTCGGGGAAGCAGGGGCTACGATAACAACTTGTGGGGAGGGGTAACAGTACAGAGTACAGTACCCTATCTCACATGTCCCACAGAGCTCTGTAGAGTTCTCGTTTATCTGCTTATATTTCGATCAGTTGGCTAAATTGACAAGTACCGGAAATTCTACGTGCCGGCGTCTTTTTGTGTTTTCATATTGAGCTTCGGAAAATACCCAGATGGCGTCTCAGATGAGAGCGCGATGGCATTCGAAGACGATAATTCTACGCCATATGGCGTTCTATTATCGGCTGTGCGCGCCACTATGCTTAAACAGCCAATTAAGCTATGTCTCCCATGGGGTATGTGGATGGTGGATGGTGGCGGTTTGCTTCGTGGTGCTTCATTATCTTGGGACTTCTGGGCAAGTCTGGGCAACGTCTCTGGCCTACAGATAAGGGAGACTTTTTGAGTAGGTTTGTGTCTCGTTGGCCGTTTGTGCATTTGATTTTGATAATTTTGAGTTTTGACCGGCCAGGGGTTGTAACTTTTGATATCGATGGTTTTACAAGCATCGTCGTGGTGGTTGAAGCAAGTGCTTCACTGTGGACACTTTCCAGTCCCGACATGAGCTCTGGAAGCATTTTAAGTTCGGCCTAGAGCTGCCATTCTTTTATATTTTACTTCTCTTGCAAATTATTCATACTTTTCTTTGCTGTTTTCCGTGGCACATGGCTGGGTGGTTGCATTTCACTTCCCCTCATTTTCGTGGCCACCTGTAATATCAGATAGCCTTTCATATGACCTATTTCCATTCTTATCTGTTCTTCTTGCCATACCCCTGTTGTATCTATTGTATGATTGGAAAGAATGCTGTATCCAGCAGGCTATATGCGCTCGATCTTGGTATCAACCACCATCCAAGACCGCTCCTCCGATGCCATCAATACCAAACAAGAAGGTGACAGTCACTTTGCTTCTCCCCGCTCGTTGGGTCTTTAAAGTATAGAATATGATAGGCAGAAATGCAATATCGGTATCTCAACCTTCCCATCAGTCCATGAATTCGCCTCTCTCTTGCCGTGTCGCTATTCTCGACCAGGATCTTGTCTTGGTCTTCCTCATGGGGCAGTTCAACCTGAGAGATCCTCGGTCGTTCCAAAGAATGGGGGTCTATGTAAGATCTTACGATAAGGTTTGAGTG
The DNA here is from genome assembly GCA_017366145.1 of Cadophora sp. M221. Classification (NCBI taxonomy): domain Eukaryota; kingdom Fungi; phylum Ascomycota; class Leotiomycetes; order Helotiales; family Ploettnerulaceae; genus Cadophora; species Cadophora sp. M221. Next base: position 109,261 of record JAFJYG010000047.1, on the reverse strand, counting down.
TGGACGAGACTTTCCATTAAGGAGGGGAAGTAATTTATATAGTCGTTGATGTGCCCTCATTTACCCATCAGTATCGTCGTCAGTACTTCATCGATATCTGACGGGAGAGAAGTCGCTGAGAACGATCAAGATGGCAACAATCGAGACGGTGCAGAATGCACCCCCTGTGTACGATGGCAGCAGCGATGAGAAGAAAGTTTCTATTGTAAGCAGCCCAATTCTAACTTGGCCACTTCAATTGACATAATTCCAGCCAGCTACCCGTTCAGTGGATTCGATTGACGATATATCTATCGAAAGATATGAACAGTTGGTCGCCCTATTAATCCCTTCAAACGGTTGAATAACAATATCATAGTGAGCTCAATGTCACTGGAGAGGATCTCCTCCAAGCTCAAGAGGGTGCGAAAAACCTCGACCTCGAAGAAACTCGCGATGTATGCTACCGAAGCCTTCCCTTTGTGTCCAATACTAACACATTCCTTCAGATCATGATCAAGGTGATGAAGATCCACGAGAGGGACCCTAACTTCCCTATCCATGTCGTCGAACGAATTCGCGAATTTCTCGGCAATCCCAACATCTTCGAGAACCCGGAGAAGCATGCAGACATAATCCAAGAAATGAAGACTGAGGCTGCCTTGATCACTGGCAACAGTCCATACTCTGAGGTCCGAGCTGTGGTTGATAACACTGATGACCCTTCGATCCCATCGTCCACGATTCGTGCGTGGGTTATTGGGCTGTCATTCGTCACAGTCCTCGCATTCATCAACCAGATGTTCTCAATTCGTCAACCTAACATCACTGTCATGGCCAACGTCGCCCAATTGCTCTCCTACCCAGTAGGACGTGCTGCCGCTGCCTGGCTCCCAGATGTTGGCTTCACTCTCTTCGGTGTTCGTCATAGCTTGAATCCGGGGAAGTTCTCCAAGAAGGAGCATATGCTCATCACAATCATGGCCAATGTCGGCTGGCACACCCCTTACACGGATTACATCATCTGGACTCAAGTCCTTCCTCAGTTCTTTAACCAGCCTTATGCCAGAGGATTCGCTTATCAGATCCTCATCTCCTTGGGCACCAATTTTATTGGTTATGGCATTGCTGGTATTTGCAGACGATTCCTGGTCTACCCCTCTTTCTGTGTCTGGCCTGCATCTCTCGTCACTATTGCCCTGAATGCAGCTTTCCATACACAGAAGAATGAACGTAAGTTGCATACCCTACGCTTATTTGCATCACTTGCTGCAACTCTTGAAGTCTAAAGAATTTGTACTGACTTACTCAACAGCTGTTCAAAGTCCCCTCAAGAAGATCTTCACCATCTCACGTCTTAAGTTCTTCGTTTGGAGTTTCGTGGCTATGTTCGTATGGTTCTGGTTCCCCAACTATATCTTCACAGCTCTTTCGGCATTCAGTTGGATCACTTGGATCGCACCCAAGAACGTCAACTTGACAACCATCACCGGCTTCAACACCGGTCTCGGAGTCAACCCCTTCCCAACCTTCGACTGGAACGTCCTTCTCTTCGACAACCAGGACCCCTTCATGGTGCCCTTCTTCAACACCGTCAACAAGTTTGCAGGCATGTTTATATCCATGTTCGTCATTATCGGGCTCTATTACACTAATTCATACAACACTTCCTACCTTCCCATCAATACTAACAGAGTCTGGGATCGATTTGGAGCACGGTACAACGTCTCGCGTGCCATTGATTCGAGGGGAATCTTCGACCCTGTCAAGTACGAAGCTTATTCTCCCGCGTATCTCGGCGCAGCTAACTTGGTTGTTTACCTCGCCTTTTTTGGTATCTACGCTGCTGCTATCTCGTATAGCTTCTTGTACCACGGTCATGAGATTAAGATGGGCTTCAAGAATCTATACAAGAGTATCCGCAAGGACAAGTCTGAGAACAAGGAAGAATACGTCGATATCCACAACAAGCTCATGTCGAAGTACCCAGAAGGTAAGGTTGAAGCTCTCCTCAAGTGGAGCCATAGCTGACGCAAACTCTAGTCTCAGAATGGTGGTACATGGGTTGTCTCGTTGTAGCCGTCGCCCTCTCGTGCGCTGGCATCGCAGGCTGGGAAACCTACACTTCCGTCGGAGTCGTCTTCTACGGCATCGCCCTCTGCCTCATCTTCGTCATTCCAATCGGTCTCATCACAGCCATGACCGGAATCGAAGTAACTCTCAACGTGCTCGCTGAATTCATCGGCGGCGCCTGGGTCGCTGGAAACGCACTCGCCATGAATTACTTCAAGAGCTACGGATACGTGACATGTGCCCACGCAGTGCGTTTCTCCAATGACATGAAACTCGCGCACTACGTCAAGATCCCCCCGCGCCACACCTTCTTCGCGCAGATGATCGCTACGTTCGTCTCGACCTTCGTCTGTATCGGCGTCTTGAACTTCCAGATCAATGAGATCCCAGAGGTGTGCACACCCAACCAGTCAAACAAGTTCACCTGTCCTGGCATCAACACTTTCTTCACGGCAGCTGTGCTCTGGGGTACTCTCGGCCCGCACAAGATGTTCGGCAAGGGTGGTCAGTATACCGCTATGCTTGTTGGGTTCCCGATCGGGCTCATCCTCCCGTTCATCATCTTCTACGCGCAGAAGAAATTGCCGAAACTGTCGTGGTTGAGACAGGTCCATCCTGTGGTGTTGATGTATGGACCGATTATCTGGGCGCCGTATAATCTGAGTTATGTGTGGCCTGCTGTTCCGCTGGGATGGTTCAGTATGGTGTACTTGAAGAATAGGTATCTTGCTTTCTGGGCTAAGGTAAGCTGTTCTCTCTTCTTCTTCCTCTCCTCCTTTCATACTCTATACTTGAATCTTTGAGTACGAGGAAATAGAATTCGACTAATGCTGTGAATAGTACAATTACATTCTCTCGGCATCTTGGTCTTCGGCTATTGCTATCGCTGCCATTATCATCTTCTTCGGTCTCCAGTGGAGCGAAGTCGAGTTGAACTGGTGGGGCAATGATGTCGTTTCTCGGGGATGTGAGGGGAAGGCTTGTACCCGGTTTGTGCTTGAGAAGGGCGGGTACTTTGGGCCTGGCGTTGGGGAGTTCGACTAGGTAGATGGGTGAGCTCGTTGTCGATTACCTACGCTACGGAGATGTGGAGAGTGGGTTTGGAGAGTAGTGAGGAGTCTGATTTTGGGTTTTCGTGTTGCTAGCTACGTATACCTTTGCGTTATCCTGATTTATGATTTTATGACACAATACCCGGGGATGATGCTTGGTGCGAAAATGATACATTTTCTCAACCGTCAGTAACCTCGGGTTTCTTGCACACGTCTAAACGGGAGCTATCTCCCAGAGGATAACGTACCCGCCATCGACATCTAGCGGTGACCTGCCACCAAAGAATAGCCTTCCATTCTTAGCTCATTCATGCTCATGTGACATAAAGTCTAATCCCACTCCTTGGCCAATACTGGTCGACAACTACACTACTTACCTACCACTTGCTTATCTCTTAACTCGACAATCTTAATCTTGGTACTGATACAGTACCTTAGTGTCGGGAGAGGGGGGAAACGCCATCGATCTGGGGAAGGCGACGCCGAGGCTGGACGATCCCGAGCGGGGAAATAAATACCCTGGTATGGATATGCGGATCTTGGGAATGCTTTGTCCATAGGTAAGGTGGGATGGGATATTGAGATTGTGATTGTGGTTGGGTTAGTATAGTGTAGGCACTTACTTGATAGCGCTTGTTTTCTTTCTTGAGATATGAAGTCCCAGGCAAATATACTGGTGGTAGGATAGAGCGGACAAGAAGACAGATGGGAGAGATACGAGATAGAAGATATGAGATATTGATATGCAACGACAAGATATCGATGGGTCTAAATGCCCCGAAAGATCTCCAGATCCTCTTATATGCATGACATACACCAAGGGCAACCAAAGCAGGCTCCATGCTGGAGATAGTGGTGGATCTATAGGTCAATATTCATTGGTAAAGAATGGGGTATGCCTCGAGTGGAACTCTTCGAGCTCGCCTGTTTTCAAAGAGGAGACCTCTCCGAGCTTGGAATTATTCATATGACCTCTGCCGTACGCGGGCTTGCTTCTCTGTGTGTAATTGAGTTTATTCCTACTTCTGGAAGCGAATGAGAGACCGTCTGAGTGGCAAGAAAATAGGAGACGAGGGTGGATGTTGACGTCGGCGTCCACTCGTTTACGGCATGCCAGCCCACCCCACCAAATGCCTGACGCCTGCCTCAGGACCCAAGTCACACAGGATGGGATTCCCGTTTTCGGCGTTTTTCTCCCTCGCCCGCGAAAAACCAACAAACAAAAATTATCCACTTCACGCGGCCTCTTACTGTTTGCTCACACTACCACCTACCTAGTACCGCCGTGCTCACTCCCTCACGCCATACGAGGCGATGTGTTTGCTATCATTGACTAATCGATCCTATTGTAGGCGACTAACCCTCAGGACTCCTGCACAGATACAACCCCTCTACTTACCACTGATAATACAAGACGCAGATCCTCGACTCCCTTGTGCACAAAGTGGAGAGAAGACGACCGACTAGTCAGTCTAGCACGGCATTGAAAGGCAAACCCAAAACCCAGCCCAGGTATTCCCTCGAAGTCAACTAGTTATATCCGAGACCTGCAAAAGACACTCACAAGAGAGATGAAGCTGCAGCTTTCAGCGCAATGAGCCTGATGCGACCTGAGAGAATACATCGATGGCGAGGACAATGAAGGGACTCATTCCTGCACCCAAGGGGCGAGTGCGAACGCCCGTTGGACACAAGTACCTCGAGGCCTTGCAGTCAAAAGTCAATGGAGACTCTGATACGTCGACTTCGCCGTCGCCGTCTGCGGAGGAGAAGGGCCCTGGGCTGAGTTTGCTGGTTCTTGGGGTTACGTCGGGAACGACGATGCATGACATCGACTTTGCCCTGTGTCGATTTACACAAGATTCACCTGAAGCCCCGCTGTGTCTGGATATCATACAGGTAATTTCCTCCCTTTCCATGTTGAGGGGGGTCGAGTTGACAAATTCTAGTATGATTCTGTTATCATGCCCTCAAAGATCCGAGCCGATATTCTATCCATGCTTCGAGAAGATGCCGCGCCTCCCAGTATGCTCTCGCAGATGGACGCAGAGATGGGACATACCTTTGCAAATGCAATACATATCTTCGCCCATAAACATGGGATTTCCGTGGACGATATAGACTTGATTGGATCAGGAGGACAATTAATAACTTTGACTGGATCTCCGCCGAAAGGACAGCATAGATCGAACATGTGCCTTGGAGAAGGAGCAGTGATATCTGCAAAGACCGGGGTCACCACGGTCTCGGATTATCGTACAGCAGAGCAAGCGGTTGGAAGGCAAGGTGCTCCTCTATTCGCATACCTGGTTGGGTTACTCCTACATCACCCTGTACGGATGCAGATTTGCATTACAATTGGCGGCATCACGACCGTCTGTTTCATTCCCGCAGACAACAAAGGTGGGATTGATGCGATGTATGATTGGGATACTGGGCCAGGGACTTCCATGATTGATGCGGCATTTCGACGATTTGGATTCGATCCCGCAGTGGACCATGGATCCTCTTTACTCCTTGGGGAGATTTGCCACGAAGTAGTGGAGGAACTACTTAACAACGACGAGTATTTGAAGACTCGACCACCTAAAACAACTGCAAGAGAGATCTACGGGGACGAGATGGCCAACCGTATTGTTGATATGTGCGCATATCGAGGATGCACGCCTGCCGACACGATCGCAACCATGACTCGCTTCACATCAGCAAGTATAGCCCAGCAAATGCTACAGTACGGCCCAGGACGAGATGCAATCAACCATTCCGACATTGTAGTCGATGGTCGTGGAATGTTCAACATGCAGCTCATCCATGATCTCGAGAATGAGTTCCCAGGAGCAAGGTTCGGCTCGTTTGATAAGACAGGAGTGCCGTCAAATGCAAAGAAAGCTGTAGGCTTCGCAATGCAGGCCATGGAAGCGCTGCTGGGACGAGCACTCCCCGTACCTACCAACGCCGATGTCAGGAGGCCGAATACCATTACTGGGAAGCTTGCGCCGGGTCTGAGGTGGAGGGAAGTCATCGAGAAGAGTGTGGTATTTGGAGGTGCTGGGAGAGGATGGGAAGGCCTACCTGAAGTGAGGGAGTTGATAGTGAAGCAGAAGGGTTAGACTTTTGATCCATTGGGTTGCCTGCTAGAAGTAAGTTTTCTTTAGGTGCATTTGCGGAGCTTTGGGTTAGATGATTTTTATACCACTGCATTTCGGGCTTGTTTTTATCTGCATATGCAATCAATTCATCTAGGCATGCTTCTTATCATATATCTACCAATCGTATCATAGTCTGCAATTCACCCTGTTTTCCAGAATAATGTGTGAGGCTGGGAATTATGTACAGCTCATTGGATGTCATTAGAAGCAGCCACAATGCAGCCTCAATTCTCAAGTCACATTTCGATCTCAGATCAAAGCATCAAGTGGGACCAGCTGGCAGTGGCGCCCATAAATCTTGACTAAGCCTCTCGGTGAGCAAGGGAAGTTAGTGAGCCATGTCCGTGAGGGAGAGGGGGGTTCAAGTGAGCCATATGTGTGAGGAGTTCGTCTGGAATGCCCTTTCGTTTTTCAGCCTCGTCCTCAATCCGCCTTACCAACGCACGCCTTTGCCTTTCTTTTAAGACACTGGTGGTCTGCCCTCACGGCAGATCGTCCCCCCCCTCTCTTCTTATCAATTGATTTAATGCATAACTTCATCCTGGGCTTGGAGGAGTTTGTTTCGGTCGCTACTATGCTATGAATTTGCCAGCCTTGCAATGATCTCGCCGCTCGCTTGGAATAACGATCATGGTTCACCGAAGTGGACCAGGGAAAAATGAAGGGAGGGGCGGTAAGAGAAGAAGAAGAACCAACAGCTGGTCGAGAAACGAAAAGCCGAAGCCCAGACGGAGCGTAAGTTACCCAATAGCTCAATTGACCCAATTGCAGCAGCGCTGCCCTCGACATACAAGAGCCAAGAAGACTGCAACTGACATGAGTCCTCTTAGAGGAGTGATGCTGAAAGATTTCTCGAAGTGCCAATTCCCCCACAAAGATCTACGACTGTCTTTTCAGACTCCACAGACAGCCAACTGCATAACGGTCCTTATCCGTATCGTACCTTAAACCGTGCAGGAGAAGAACAACAATTTAGACTTCTGACATTATATCCTGGGTCTGGTGCGGCAAGAATAACATGCACCCTAGCAGTAACTAATCTCCAAAATCCGCGTCGTTCCTATGTAGCCCTCTCCTACGTCTGGGCTGGTGCGCCTAACAACTGTCAACGGCTGAATAACAACCGACAAAGGCTGCCATTGAACCACATCGATATCGACAGTTTTCAGGTTTTTGTGGAAGACAATCTCTACAACGCTCTTCACCATCTACGGAGACCGGATCGCCCCAGAGTTTTCTGGATAGACGCACTATGTATAAATCAAGACAACCTGGAAGAGAGGCGGCACCAAGTTGGCCTCATGAAATCTATCTACGAGAATGCTAAACTGGTCATCGCATGGATTGGTGATCATGAACAAGGAAGTCTTCGCGTCATGACGCTTGCGGACCGGATTTCCAGTGAGCCAAATCCCAGTCAGCGACGTCTCATCCTCTTCCAGGCCCTGGGATCGAAGAAAAACGAGTTCTGTAACTCCTACCGGGCATTCTTTGCTAGATCCTAGTACGTTTATTCTCCAAGTTGAATCTGCCACTCCAATCTTGGCCCTTGGAGCTGCCATGAACCGTGTCCATCTCTGAATATGAGGAAACAGTTCCCAACTCTCCCAGATCGCATCTCCTTAAAGTCGTCATGATTTGCTGTGTACAGCCTTGAAGAAGTGGCATTCTGACTAGACCCCAAGTTGGCATAGGTCCTGGATCATTCAAGAGGTATTCTCTGCATCTCGATTGAAAATCAAATGCTGCGGGACAACAATATCCTGGGACACACTCGTAGTATTTCAGCGGCTGATAACTGAAGAGTTCTTTGGGAGGACACTTCTGGATCAACGTGTGAGCTGGGCCAGGAGGAGACACATCGATCGTCCCGAGATAGAACGCACGATCAACAGTGCTGATCGATTTGTCGACCTCTCCCGACTACGTGGTACTAGAGGCAACCCCCAAAACCCAACGGATCGAAGCCTCCATTCTTTAGAGAAACTTCTTTTCCAACATTGGAATGCTGCTGCGAAAGATCCTCGCGACAAGGTGTACTCGATGTTCAGCATGGCTTCTGACGGCGATTACTACGATATTGTCGTCGATTATGGTGAAGGAATCACCGCGACAGAGCTCTTCACTGATATTGTCAAGCAATCCATTGGAATAAGTGGCAGTCTCTCGATCATCCTCCCACGCAGACGTAGGAACGAAACTCCTCATCTACCATCATGGGTTCCCGACTGGAGCTCTACAACCCCAGATTCCGAGCGAGGGAACTGGGCAGATGCCTACCCATTCCAGGTCTCTCCCGATGCCGAAAACTACCAAGCAGCTCTCCTCGGCCGCGCAATCGTGCGTTACTCACGAGGTTCAATGTTAGCCCTGGGATTCCGTCTCGACGAAGTACGCACCATATCTCAAAACCGCCGAGAACCACTAGAGATCGAAACCCGTCCCAGCCTCTTCGACTGGGTACCCCAATTCCTCTCCTTTCTCTGCTTCAACCCGCAACCCAAATCTCGAGACGTCGAGCAGCGCGTATCGAGAGCAGAAACGTGGTACATAATCTTCCGCAGATCACTAAGAACGACCTACAGACACCAAATACACAACCGGATCATCCCCCGCGAAAACGTCAACGAACGGAGCTTCTCGCGCTTCTGCCGTGTGCAACACATCCATTTCTTCTGGATCCTACACCGCGCGACGAACGTGCAATCCCACGAACGTCCTCACGGTCGACAGACCCTCGAGACAGAGGATTTCCTCAGATGGTGGCGCGAACATCGAGATATACCTGACCGCTACACCCACGATCTGGACGAGGAGATGACGCCTGATTTACGCTCAGTTTGTAGATCTATGGGACCGGTTCAGATTAATGAGAACTATACCAACTTCTTCGTCACGAGGGAAGGCTATTTGGGTCTTGGACCTGCAAGAATGGAACCTCGTGATCGGATTTGTTTACTATATGGGTGTGATGTGCCTGTTGTCTTGAGGTGGGAGGGGCTTCGAAATGTGCTTGTTGGGCAGTGTTATGTTGCTGGTGCTATGTTTGGGGAGGCTTTTGAGAGGAGGAGGATGAGGGATGAGGAGTTTGAGATTTGTTGATGTCTGAGTCTCTGAGTCTTTGAGGGGATTTGGTTGGCTTTGAAGTTCTCGACTTTTGATGATATAGAATCACCATCTGTAACAAGGTATATTCACGTACAGCTAGGAAGCAGTAGAGCATTGATTGAGTTGGTTGGCTTGCTTTAATTAAAAGCTATGGAGTGAAGATGTGGGGAGTTATAGGTAGGCTCGGCTATTGACTAGCGCGGATGATCCAGTTATCCATCCTTCTGACTATCCCGTGACCTTAAACCTGCAACACCATCTAGTCTAGATCAAAAATGTCCGCTCGAAAAGCAATCCAATTCAACAGCCAGCAATGCAGCACTCATTCGCCTAGTCTTCAAGGACGGTCCGAAGTACGGCGAGGAGGGGATTCCAGAAATTTTTACGAGTGTTAATGAGAGATGCGAACAGACTGGTGCGTCTCACGGCGTTCTGTATATTTTACGATTTATGAGATTTATGAGTATTATGAAACTGTAAAGCTTTGTATAGGCTGGTTATATATTTTCTTCATCGGGTTTACGATGAAGCTTAAGAATAAACGGCAATTCTTTAGACAGTAAACTGTTTCAGAAATATACTGAAATCCGGGATCTCTCAAAATCAACTCAGCACACCTGGGCACTGAAGCTCAGCTGAGTCCTGACCCATAGGTCGTCTTTCCATACAAAATGCCCCACTTAACATGTAAGCAACACTGGAATACTTGGTGCCTTCCTATACCCTCCTCTCTCTCCTCTTCCCCCGTCTCCTCCTACCTCACCTCACCTCTCTCTCGCCATGCCTCAAGTTTAGCGGGATCCATCTTATCCTCCATAAACCTACCCACCGACTTATTGGCAGAGCGCAGCTTCAAGCTCGAATTACATGGTTGTGTCTATGTCTTATTCTTATTCGGATTCAGCCCTTCACTGGGCGTCAGATGAAATCCGCTTGCTTCGCCTGCTCCCCAATACGGATGAAGATGCACCTCTTCAATGCCAGCTCTTCAAATGCACTCTGCAGGACTCGGGAAGACGGACACATCCTTATCATGCTCTGTCATATGTATGGGGCGATTCGGCCAATCCAAAGTCCATTTCAATAGGCAAGCATACCATATCGGTGACTGTGAATCTACACAAGGCTTTGTCACGACTCCGACATCACTCTATTGAACGGATCTTGTGGGTGGATGCTATTTGCATCAACCAAGAAGACACATCCTGAATGTACCTAAGAGAGCGCGGTTCTTGCACTTCTCTAACGCCCATGGTTTTGACGCATCTGGGTTAGATTTCACTCTCTACAGACTCTTTGAACAATTGTTAACAACATCCAGGTGCTACAAGAAGTTGCGGCCGCACGACATATCCTGGTCATGTGTGGTTCCATGGAGATCGATGGATATGTGTTCTGCTTAGGCGTCAAGTCTTACGACTTTATGTTCTCGAACCCGGAATTGCAGAGTCTGATACATTCTGTTGTTTATCCAGAATAATCACCTCGTCCTGCGTGCTCGCAAGCGAGACTGCACGTGACCCCTCGCCGCTTTTCTCACCCTCGCCTCACTTCGCGCTTACTCTTCCTCACCCTTCCTCACCCTCGGCTCACCTACCCTTCATGCTCAGTCTCCACTACCTCACCTCCGCTCACCACTCCCTAGCAACTTGAAATCTTTACTTACCCTTTGTGTGGGGCTTATCCTGGTAGCGTTATTAAGAATATCAACTCCTAATGAGCAGAATCAAAGGGTACCAAAACAAGTCCCGGTAATTAAAATAAGCTTTTTATTACCAAAATAGCTCAACGCCCCATATCCCCTATGTTTAACTAAGACTAGAATTAAGTCTTTCAATGCATGCTTTATTTAGCTATTACAACCCTTTAACTCTTATAACTCTCTTTCTTATCTCTTCTTACACTATTTATCTTCTTCTTATGCTTCACATTCTTAAGCGTCTTCTTTCTCTAGCGTTACAATTTTTATCGTTTCTTTAGCTTTATGCTCTCCTTGCGAAGCCTCTAGTTCTTTCTTTTCTTTATCTTCACAGCCCTAAGACCTTTTATTTGCAAGTACAAAGAATACGCAAGATGAGCAAAAAGAAAACATCAAAGGAGAAGGCAAAAAGGGCTTAAGAAAATGAATTTAATGATAATAATAATAATATTAATAATTTCTTTGTTTTAAAAAAAATCTTACTTTACACTACTAAGGTGTACAATAAGTAAATGAAGATATAGCTAAAGTAGATTCCCCTCTCTTTCTCAAATTTATATTTACACTTCAAAGTAAAAACTATGCTAATATTTTGTCTTTGCGTTTTTACAAATTTGCAAAGAATTATTCAAGCGCAAACCCTTTTAAATTTCGTACTTTAAAGCGTTTTACTAAATTTATTAAACTATTAATTTTAAGTTAATTAAAAGAAATAGCAATTATTAATATTATACATTGCTATATGCAACGTTTTACTTCAATTTAGCAGCGAAAAACCAGCAAATATATTCATGAACAATTCAAGAGATTACTCACTCATATAAGTGTAACTTTATGACTTTCTTTTTTATTATCTTTTCTTACTAATAAGTGAAAGTATATCAAAGAACTACTTTAAGTGAACATTAGCTTATTAACTGCTTATTGAAAATAATACTACTTAACCCTAAAGAAATACCTCATTTTAGTTTTCGCTATTTAAAAGAATAATTAGTTTAAGTTTAATTATAAAGCCTCTCGAGTTAAGTTTAGCGCTAAAATAAATTTCTACTATTACTCGTTAGCTAAGATAAAGGAATTAATAAAATCCTTAGCTTAAGCAAATAGTAGAAAAGGGCTACACTATAGCGTAAGTAACTTTTATAATTAATTAAAACTGAAATTAATTTAAGTTAAATTTGTGCTAATATTTCTTAGCAGGATATCATTATGCTAATTAAATAAGGCTAAGATAAAAAACTAAAGATTTAAATAGCATTAATAAGAGAATTTGCAAAGGAAATACATAACTTATAAAATAAGTTAAATTTAAAAGCTTTTTGTAGTCTTATATTACTAACATAAGTTAACTTCTTTAAATAAGCCCTAATATTTAATAAATGAAAGCACAATAAGTTTACTACTTGTTTTTAATTTTAATTTGTTTATTCTTAATATTGCTTTTGCTAGTAGTGCATTTAAGCATTATAAAATAGTCAATGAAATTTTCAATTTACACTTATTATAATACGATAATTACTAGATCTTAAAATAAGAGAATTACATGCAAGATGTGCTTGTTTTTTAAGGCGCAATATATCACAGTTTTATTAAAAAGATTTAAAAGTTAAGCTTGTTTTTTAAGCAGCTTACAAGCGCAGCTTAGTAAGCTAACATAGCTAATATCACTATTCATAATAATAAACGTGAAGCAATTGTTAAAGTTAATAGTAAGGCTTTTATCTTACTTTAATTGCAATTTGCTAATTATTTAGCTCGTAATTATTTAATCGCCGAATTAGGGAAATTTGCCGAGCAATCAAATCATAAAGTATTTTAAACGTACTATATAATGAAAGAGAACATAAATGACCAAAATAACTTTCTTAATTAATTATACTAAATCAACTTTATTAAAAATATGCGTGAAATATTATTGCATTATAACCCAAAGCTTTGATAATTGCTCTTAGTAAAAATGTAATACGAGCTTTAATAGTAACCAGACTATATTGCTTTTTAAGAGAAGCTTACAAACCTAAATAATAACATTATCGTAATAATAAATAAAAAAGTTAATTAAAAGCTTTAAGCCTAGTGAAAAGACTTATATACGAAATAATAATAGCTTATTAAAGAAGAATTGAAAAAGTATCGCAAAAACTAGCCTTGAAAACACTTATCTCAAGGCAACTAAAGGGATTGTTATTGCAACTTTTTTAATTGCGTTTGCTATATGATGCTTGAGCGAGATCGCTTAGCACGAATTTTACTCTTGCTGTTTCTCTTTTGAAGCCTTGAAGGCCGAGCTGCTTTTGAAGACTTTATTGCACTTTACAAGGGCGACTCTCGTGTGATGTATTAACTAATGCTAAGACTTGTGTTAGGTTGTTGCTCAGTGCTCATTTGTAAGCAAAAGATTCAAAGATTAGTGAGCTCTTATTTGCACGTTAAACCAAGCTAATTAAATCTTATTTTTCATAGCATTTTAATTGCGAATTAATAAAAGCATATATATCATTGCTAAGAAGCTTATCTTAAAAAATAATACAAATACACTATCTTTTGCTTTTAATGTAGTAAATAAGTAATAAGTAAAGCAAACTAAGAGCTTTATTATTAAAATTACTTCAACAAACTTAATATATTTTTACGATGAACATTCGTCGATATATCGAATACATAAGTGCAATAAAACAATTAATTAAAAGTATAATATAGTTGTAAAATCTAGCTCTTTTAAGAAGTGCTGAAGGTGATTTATATATACATGTATACTTCTTTAAAGAAGGTCTAAAACAAGTTCGTATCGCCTTAGGCTTACTTTTAAAGAACCTTAGCATAAGCAGTTTTTTGCGTATTAACACCAATAATACTTTCTTTAAAAAAACATACTTTTTCAATAGTTGTAAAGAGTATATAAGAAGAAAAGTAACACTAGCATAAGTAAAAAACATAATATACTAAGGAAAAAAGCTATTAAATAAAAAAGTGTAAAGAAATATTAAAGTAGTAAAAAACTAAATACTTGCAAAACCCTTAACTACTCGAGTAAATAAAAGAACTCCGGTTCAATTTCGTAAGTAGTCTAAAAGTGCAAGGAAACGATATTTCGAGGCCATTGGTGAATAATAATAAGTAAGCAAGCTAACTTGCAAGTCTCACCAAATTGAAAATTGCTTACTTAAAGTGTTTGCTATTATTAAATTACTTATATATAACCAAAGATCTCCTTAAAAAATCGTTCTTTTCTTAGCAACCTTTTCTTTTTAATATCGTAAGTATATCAAATTCTCTTCGTTAAGATATTACTAATAGCCTTGCAAAATAATAATTATAACAACAACTAAAAGTAAAAAAGTTAACTCGAAGCTATTTTGATATAATAATAATTTGCTAACGGCTAAATAGTGCTTATTTCAACTTCTTTTAGCGCTCTCAAGGTTGCGCACTGAGTGTACTGCGTGCGGTGTATTTAGGCTTTGAGTACCAACTTATTTCACGAGTGTAACTTTGATAATCCCAATTCAAAGAAATGCAACTATTGCGCTGTGCAAAAGAAGCCATGCTTTCTTATAAGAAAAATTAATATTTTCTTAACTTTTATTTTCTTTATATTTTAGTTGCAATATTAAACTAAGTTTATATATATATTATAGCTAATTCGTATGTAATTGTTTTAGTTTATTAGCTCAAAGTTTGCTGCTTTGAAAGCAGTTATTTGTGCTGTTCTTAATAAGAGTAAAAACGTCGTTAAGCTTATTGCCGTCTTTGCCGCCGCAAAGAAGATAATTGCGGTTCTATTGGTTGCTTTGGCGAAAGCACTAAAAACTAGAAATACACTAGCTTTGGCTTTGCTAAAGAAGACTTAAGCCTTGTGAAGTAAAATTCATTAATTAGCAAAAAATTAAGTAGTAAGTACTTTTTTAATTTGTATTAAAAACTTTATTATAACTAATTTAACTTTGCAAAAACTAATTCTTAAGATTAGTAAAATTACAGCAATTATTAGTCGTTTAAATTATTGTGATAGTGCTAAGCGTAAGGCTCTTACTAATAGTACTAATAATAGTCTTGCTTTTATAGTAAAGAAACGCTATCATGGCGCAAGAAAAAAGAAAAAAGATGCTGAGCTTAGCTCACTAAACGAGAAGCCTACTCTTACTAATTCATATAGTTTCTCTTAGGGAAATGCAATAGTGCTTTAAATTAAAAAGTAATTCTTTAGAAAATTTAATTGTGTTCTTATTTTTTGCTTTTTAAAAAAAAAAAAAAAAAAGTATTAAACAATAAGTATAAAAACATAAAGAAAGAACTTTAAACTTAATACTTTTTTATTACTAGTTTAAATTAGCTTTGGTAAGCCGCTAAACTTAATTTTTTATTTCAATTGTTAAGCGATTTGTATTAATTAGTTATTAAAAAACCTTATTTAAGTTGCTTTTTATTATGGCGTTTACTAGGTTCTAATTCTCATTAATTTATTGCATTTTCATAAGCTCTCATTATTTATATAACTAGCAAATTAACATTATATCAATTATCAAACGTTTTTTCTTAGTAGTGCTAAGCTTAATAATACACTTATATAACAAAAGCAAGTTTATACAAATAATAATTGGTAGCTAGGGAATGCATATTTTATTAGTAACTTAATTAATAGTTATTATTATAAAGATTAATATATTTACACCAGCTATCATAGCATACAATTCTAAAGCGAGCACGACTTTAGTAATTTTCTTGCATTTTATTAAGTTGATATAAATAATATTACCGTGAAGATTGAATTTCATACTTTTTAGTTTGCCTTCAAGTTCTCTTTAAATTCTCTTTGTTTTAGTTTTAATAACAATTACAAAACCAATTTAAGAACTCAAGTCTTTATTATTAGCAAAGAATTCGTTTATAAAGACATAAACCTTGGCGTTATAAAGATTAATTAAAGTATATCATAATCTCTTTTAAGAGTTATTCATTTGTTATTAAATGCGTAAATTAAGAGCCTTAATTTCTTTCGCTGTAAGGTCTTAATGTTGAGCTGCCACAAAAAGATCAAATGCAACTTTTGATTAACAAATAGTCGCAATATAAGCTTCATAAACGCGTTGTTTCATATAAGTCTTTTTATAATTGTTTTTAGTAATATTAATTAGCCTTAGGCGCGTTTCTTGTTCTTTTTGCAATATATATAAGTTATTTTTATTCTTAGTAATAGTGCACTTATTAAACGTGAAGAGTTTGAAGGCGTTAAGAACTTATATCAACTTAATTAGAAATTTAATATTAGTAATATACTATTACTTTTAAGCTAAAAAGTTATTGTTCTTAAGAATTAATATATTATTAATTTGCATTTTTATTATTTCAAACTCTTGGCTATTCTTAGTTGTAATTAGTAAGCAAAGGTCGTAAGTAAAAGTTTTTATTTGTAGTTTCTTCATATAATACTTATAGTATGTATTAAACCAATAGTTTTCTAACTTTAATATATTATATAGTAAAAGCATAATTATAAATATAATGCCTTTAATGTTTGTAATTTCTTTTGATGGCCATGCAAATATACCTTGTAAAAGCTTAGTAATTGCTTATACGTAGGCTTGAGTAATATTCCGAATTATTAACCTTAACTTAAATTCGCTTTAGAAGTAATTTAAATGTGTAATAATTGCAATCAAAAGAATAAGTAACTACTAGCTTAATCTTTAGATTATTGGAAATTAAGTTAAAATTTCCTACTTCCTTTTGTTATTAAAGCATTAAATTACTAGTTTTAATTTTTTGTATGAAGTTAATGTTTTCTTGCTTTTAACTTCGTTTATTATTTTAAACTTAAAGATTTAATAGCTTTTGATTTTAAAGTTGCTTTTATAAATTAAAACAAATACCTCTTAAGCTATGAGAGCTTTGTATTTGATTTGGCGAGACTTCTTAAAGGGTAGCTTTTTCGTAGTAATCTTATGTCACGAATCGGCCTAGGAGCCTTAGGCTCCTAAGAGGAATGTCCTAAGGCCAAGAGGCTCCCAAGCGAAAAATACTAAGAAACCATAGGCTTAGGAAGACGCTCGCCCTTAAAAGAAGTCTTTTAGGAAAAAAGGGCTTTTAAGAAAACTCCTCACTTAAGATTTCTTAATTATTGTAATACTCTCTTATATTATGTAATTTCAATACTAAGGTTTCGCACGCAAATTCTTGCGACTAGGAATTATGTGATATGCGAGCTCTGCGAGCTAGCTAGCACGGCTTGCACACCAAGCAAAGGTTTTATATAAATACAATAGTTTTTTAAGTAATAAAGCTTTGTGCTTAAATTCATATAGTAAGTTTACTTTACAATTTATTATTACTTATAATGTTTTTATTTTAATAAAAAACTAAATTGTTTTATGATTTTACTTTATAACTAATATTAATTTAATAAGCTTATACGCAGAGTACTTGCAAATAGTAAAAACGTTATACTTTAAGCACTTCACTTAAAGTATTACTACTTAATATATTCACCAAAGAAGAATCCTTTATAAAAACAAATAATAAGACTATTACTTTGATAATTAAAGTTAAAAGGGCTTTTAATAGTCCTAAGGTTAACCCCCCAAACAACTTTTATAGCGACTAAGGCAAGCTTAAGCAATTTATTTTTTAATGCAATATATACTTAGCCTTTAATAATAATAAGTTTCAAGAACAAAAGTTACTAAAGGTCTTGTGAATAGCCTTATTCCTAAGAAGTGCCGCAGCTTATTAAATTAAGCTAGCCTTGACTAATTATATTAATAATTAAGCGCTAAGCGAAGCTTGTTTTTTATTCATAATAAAAAAGAGCAAGGTTATTTTTTGAACTTTTATTGAATTTGCAATCATCATAAAAGTCATTTTTGATGACTTTAACAAGATTAAGTAAGCTAAAAAGCACTTATTAGGAATAACTTAAAAAAGCAATATTTACAATTACACAATTGAATTTCAACGCTATGTAATGAAATTAAAATAAACAAACGAAGTATTAAGAGCTTAGTATTATCAAGGCCTTAAGGACAATATTAAAAACAAGGTCTTTTGGGCGCTAAGAACAATTACCTTGAATGCTTTAATTAAAATCGCAATCGAGATTAATAACCGCATTAAAAAGCAACAATAAAAGCGAGGAAATTACTTCGCTCTTGTTTAGTTTTAAAAGCCGCAATTTCCTTAGCGTTATAAGAAGAAATAAGGCTCTTATTAGCTTAGCAATAAGAAAAAAAACAACTAAGAAGATTATTAAATAAATAAAGCTAAAAGAAGCGAAAATAAATAAATAAAGAAACAAAAGGAAAAGCGGAAATAGCGTGAAAAAAGCCTATGCTACAATTGTGGCAAGGCAAGACATCTCGCCCGAGATTGCTCTCAAAAGAAATCGAGTGAGACGCCTTAACGCCAAGTGAGACTGGCTAAGCGAGAACCCAAGTATCGAAAGGCCGTTGCCGCCAAATGAGATTCGCAAGTGATTCTTTACGATAAAAACCATGCGAAGCCTTTTAACAAGGAATAAGCCCTTAATAATAAAAAAGTTAAGTTATTAAACTTAAAGTAAAAGAGTTAAGTTTTTTAACATAAGAATATAAATAATTATAATTATAACTTACTATTATTTTTAAATAAAATTTGAACTCTTAGTAGCTTTGCTAATAACCAAAGAATGTGGTACTAAGAAAAATTAACCCTTAAAAGTAAGCTATACTTTACCAAAGTTAATTAAACTTACGACTACTTAAAGTATTTAAAGAAATATATTATTGTTTATTAAAATCATAAGATTATAATTTTTTAAGAAAACATAAGAAACATTAAGATTAAGCTAAAACGCTATGTAATTAACATGCGAAAAGCTAAGAAACTCTTTGTGCTAAAGTCATTAAATAACTATCTTTAAGTTAAGAATACGTAGAAAATCTTACAAAAGGGCATAAATAAGCGCTACTAGTAAAGAAGATAATAGTCTTACAAACCAGTATTATTTCATTATATGAAAATTAGTAAAATTTAAAAACTAATAATTTTCAAAGTAAAAACGCTTTATACTTTAATTAATTATAATAATAAGTTGCAATATTAAATAAACAAAACTACGAGAAAAATCATTAAAAAGCAATAACAACGCGCTATCATAGCACTAAGACGCTTAAAGCTAGCGGCAACGAGAAAGGCAAACCAGTTGATTCTCATTATTTCCTTGGCCGGCATTAAAACTAAGGCATTAATTAACTCAAGGGCCATAAGACGCTTCATAAGCCCGGCCTTTATTAAGAAATGAAATATTCTCATTATTTGAAACTCTAAATCATATCAATTTGCCTTGCTTAACAAAAAAAACGCAAAAAAAAACAAATAAGTTTGCGAAAAAACCAATGAGATTATTATGCAAGTCGAAGATTATTATAAGATACTTTACTTTAATATTATACTCTTTAAAAAACATAACATAATATTAAGAACCTTGTAATTGCATAGTTATAACCTTAATATAAATTAAGTGGCCAAAACGATTAAGTTCAATAACTATTACTACAAGCGCAATTAACTTTCCGGCGATAAAGAGACTAGCGCCGCTTTCTTAAAGATAACGCTAATAAACTTCAACCAAATGAGTCGAACTTTCAATTAGCCAAAGGCCAAGAATCAACCTAATTAATTAATTAATATACAAGAACAGCTACTCGTATTATACGAAAAGTACGCGAGAATATTTAAGAACCCTCAAGACATAAAGGCCCTGCCAAAATATTAATCATGAAACCACAAGATTAACTTCAAAAAAGAATTTGTACCTATTGCAAAAAAACTTCGCTATTAAAGCTATGCCATTATAAGAACACTTAAGAAATAGTATAAGTAAAAAGTAAAGAAGAAATGGCTTTGGAAATTAAAATCGCCTTGCGCCATTAATATGCTAATCGCTAAGAAATCAAGAGATTTAAGAGGAAAACCTTACGACGACTTTCGCATAATTAATAATAAAACAATAAGAGACGTATACCCTTTGCTAAATGCGTAATTCTTATGAGATAAGTTAATTAAAGCAAAAATATACACCAAACTCAATTAGCGCAATACATTTAATTTAATCCAAATCAAAAAGAAATATAAATAAAAAACGACTATTATTTTACCTTTTAGCTTGTGAAAGCACACAATTATGCTATTTAAACTCACGAACACACTTACTACTTACTAAAAACAAAATAATAAGATTCTTCGAGACTATATTAGAGTAATAGTTATTTTTTACTTAAATAATATCTTAGTATTCTCAAAGTATTTCGAGTAATATAAGAAACATGTTCAACAAGTTATGAAAGCCTTAATAAAAGTAGACTCTCGACTAAAGCTATCGAAGTGCTAATTCTCAATTAAACAAGTTACTTTCCTAGGCTATGTTATACGCCTAGGAGAGATGAGCATTAACCTTGAGAAAATTAAAGTCGTACGTAAATAAGAATTGCCAAAAAACATTAAAAACGTACAATTTTATTTGGGATTCGCTAACTTTTGCTAATAATTTATTTAAGGCTATTTAAAAATCGCAAAACCCCTTATTAACTTAATCCAAAAAAAAAGTGTTTTTTAACTAAGACAACAAGTGTAAAAAGGCCTTTTAACGAATTAAAAAGAAATTCATTAAGAAACCAATACTTCGCAGCTTTAATAAAGAAATAAAAAGCGTCGTTAAAACCAATACCTTTAATACTTACATTAGCGCAGCATACTTATAGTGAAATAAGAAGAAATAACTACACCTAATAATATATTACTTAAAGAAAATGTCTTTAGTCAAGCAAAATTATAACATTTATAAAAAAAAGCTTATAATTATCGTTAAAGCGCTTAAGCACTAGAAAACTTACTTGCAAGAAGTTAAACTTTTAGTTATTATTTATACTAACCACATAAATTTTCATACTTTTACCACCACTAAAGTTTTTAATAATCGAAGATTGATCAAATGAACTAAGGAACTTGCCTTATTTAACCTAGTTATTAAGTATATTTAAGAAAAAAACAACGCTCGCGCTAACGCACTAAGCAAGTTGTCAAGTTATAAAAATAACAAAATCTATAAAAAGACCGCACTACTAAAACTACTTAATAATAAGAACATAGTACTTAATATATAAGAAGCAGTAGTAATTAAACTAGTTTTAACGAATTTATAATATAATACTTTAAAAACTACTTAGCAAAAGAATAAAATATTACTAAATTAAACTAAAAAACTAATTTAATAAAACATTATTAAAAACAAAATTATACGTGTTAACGAAAAAGTATAGCTTTTGCTTAGTTTAATTAAAGCATATGTTAAGAAGTAATATAAGCTTTTTGCGCATAAGCATTAAAAGATACATAGAATGTACCTTAAGATCTTAAGGAACTACTAAAGCAAGAGACTTCACGACATAGTTAAAAAAGTAATTAAAAACTATAATACTTGCATTGAAAACAAGCCTACTTAGCACATATCTTATAAGCAAATAATTATAATACTTATATTACTCAAACCTTAGAAATTCATATTATAAGACTTCATAAGGCTATTACTATTATTAAAAGACTTAGCTATAAAAGTTAGTTATAACATAATACTAGTTATTATAAAGAAACTTACTAAGTATATAACTCTTATACTAATTAAGCAAATTCTTACGGCCAAAAACTTAGCATAGGTTTACCTTAAAAAGGTAGTATTTAAGCATAAGATGCTTAAAGAAATTGTATTAAATAAAAACAAGTTGTTTATATTAAAATTCTAAAAAGCCCTAACTACCTTCCTAAGAACTAAACAAAAGCTATTAATTGCTTTTTATTCTTAAACTAATAAAAAAAACAAGCAAATAAATCAAATTATTAAAATATACTTATATTATTACATTAACTATTACTAAAACAACTAAGTAAAACTTCCACTACTAGCTGAGTTTGCTTACAATAGCTTATTCACAAAAACCACTAAAATCACACTTTTCTTTGCTAACTATAGCTATAAGTCGTTAGCTTATAAGAAACTAGTGGATATAAAAGTAAATAATAATATAATACGTATTTAAGTTTAAATATTAAAGAACTTTACTAAGAATTATTTTAAGAATTGCAATTTATAACGAAAAAATACGCACTATTATAATAAAGCACATAGTTAAAAGTTAA
Source organism: Cadophora sp. M221 (assembly GCA_017366145.1). Classification (NCBI taxonomy): domain Eukaryota; kingdom Fungi; phylum Ascomycota; class Leotiomycetes; order Helotiales; family Ploettnerulaceae; genus Cadophora; species Cadophora sp. M221. The sequence continues at coordinate 87,035 of JAFJYG010000047.1, read as the reverse complement.
TATTATAAGAAAAAAATAAAGTTTATTTTTTACGAAAAAACATTAATACAAAGTAATTAAGTAACAAACTAAATTATAAGAAATTAAGACTTTTTAAAATTAAAAAAACCAAAAAACTATTAAATTACAAACTCTAATTACTTACAATAATAAAAAAGATATTTCTTGTGTTTTACGTATTACTACTAAAAAAAAGTACTACTAAGAGCACTATTAGCTTTAAAAATAATTACTAAATTAATTAACTTACTTGTAAAATATAATATTAAGAAACTACTAAACTATTAGTATTTTAAAAAGCAAGTTAAATACTTAGTAAAGTAATTAAATTACCTTTTATTTAAAAACACTTGGAAATTTAAATTAACTTTTAATTGCCTTAAGAAGCTTGCCAGCTTTTATTAACAAAACCTAAGTTTGCTCAAAGCGAATACAAGGGGTTAAAGAAGAGATCGGCTAGTAGGTCAAACGAGGGGTCAACGAAGTCGTTAAGGCGCTTGGCGCTCGCCAGCTTAGTAGTCTGCTATGCCTTCGCCACTTTCTTTTTCTTCTTCTTTTTCTTTTTCAGCACCTTTAGGGCATTAAGCTTATTTATTGAATTTAAATTAGTAGTAATTATCTTTTGTTTTTGCTCTTAAAGAAAGCGCTACTGCTTTCTTAGTTGGAGAATCTTGGTCATAGTTTTTTTCTCCTTTTGCTGCATTTTTAAAATTTGCAACTTAAGACTTTCTTAGTTACGCACTATTAGCATGCAATTAACTTTACGAATATTACAAGATTTGCACATCTTAGTATAATAATCATAATAAGAAAGCTTAGGATCTTAAAGCGAGACATATTGTTTTGCGATTACTAAGTTGGTATTTTCATAATAAGTGCAAGGCGCTATTTTTCTTTTTGTTAAATTAATTTCACGGCCTAAAACAAAATAATTAATGCGTTTAGTTAAGCGTTTAAGAGGCATAATAAAAGAAGAAGACGATCGTAGGCAATTGTTGATATTTCCTTTGGCATACTTAAGCGTAGAAACACACTAATAACGAAAAAAGAATAGTGTCACGAATTGGCCTAAGAGCCTTAGGCTCTTAAGAGAAATATCTTGGGGCCAAAGGGCTCCTAAGCGAAAAATGCTAAGAGATTATAGGCTTAGGAAGACGCTTGCTCTTAAAAGAAGTTTTTTAGGAAAAAGAGACTCTTAAGAGAACTCTCTACTTAGGATTTCTGAATCATCGTAGTACTTTCTTATGTTATGCAATATTAATATAAATTATGTAATTAAAGTTAACGTTATTTTGCAGTTTAAACTTAAAGTAGTAAGAAGCATTTACATGTAATTAATAGTATTCGCATATTTCTTTAATTTGCTTTATAACGTTGAAATTTGATTTATAATCAACTTAATTTAGTAAGTGCTATAAACGCCGCACCAAAGAATGTTTAAATCGTTTATAAAAGCGTTGAATTTTTATTTTCGTGAAGTAGCATAAATTGATCGTAGTAGTAAAAGGTTTCAATAGTCAATTGGTTTTATTTAAGAGAAGTCATAAGTGCTTCTTTTTGCGCATAATTAAGTGCTTCTTATCTTCTTAAATTAATATATTGCGCAAGTTGTCGTAGTGTGTATTTAATTAATTAAGTTATTGTAAGTATACTAAAAGTAATATATTTATATTTACAATAGTAAACTTCATAAGTTTGTTAAGTGTTTTGATGATTGCAATGCTAAGCAAGGATTTTAAACCGGCTTTAAATGTAATTTGACTTTAACTTAAATAAATAGTATTTAGCTTTATATCTTGAATTTGTTATAAAGCCTTGAGTTAATTAAGGCTTTTTATGTTGCAATTTAATGCGCTAGTATTAATTAACAGGCCTTGGAAAAATCAATTGATTTATTGCGTAGTAAAAGCGTTAAATAATAGTAATTTGACTATTAACGCCAAGACATAATAAGCTTTGCATTCTTTAAGCTGCCTTAAGACTTCTCGTGCATTGTACTTAGCGCTACTTGCTGTAAATATAATTATAAAATACATAAATCTTATATTGCTTTTATTATTGCTATTATGTATAAATTGATTGTTATTTAATAAAGTATTATTATTATTGTTATTAAATATATTCTTTATGTAAGTTTAAAGCTAATTTGTTTTTGATTTTTTTTTTTATGTATACAATATAAGCCTTAAATAATTTATTCGTTAGCTTAATTACTTTTATTTTACGATTCGCAAAGTAGCAAGCTTTAGAAGTTGTTCTCTTGTTTTTAGAATAGCGATTATTATAATAATTCTTCTTTTGGCACACAATGTACTTTAAATAGCTTGCCTTAGCCTTAAAGAAATCTTTACGCTTATTGCTATAAGAGAATTTCATTTTCCTATTAAAATAATGCATATAATTGTTGTTTTTTATTATGTAAATTTAGTAATAATATAAAGTAGTATTATAATGCTGTGATTTCAAATCATAAGTTGATTTTACTTTAACCGCAAAACGTAAGCTATTCATAAGAGTAGAAAAAGTTGCAAGGGCCTTAAAGAGCGCTATTTTAAAAAGTGAATTACTAAAAACACCTTGTAATAGCTTATTACGCAAAGTCTTATTGTTTTGCATATTATTGTTCTTTAGGCTAAATTGTATATTTTAAAGCTTTTTAGTATACCTCTTAAGTTGTACTAAAACTAATTTTTCTTTTTAATATAATTTCGTTTTAAATATTACAAATGTTAAAGTAAATCAATAGCCTAGGAACTTAATCGCACGTTCTTTCGTTTCAAAATAAGCACGAGTAGTCTTAATAAGCTTGTTAAATAAGAAATGCTTATTTTAAAAGTACTAATAGTAATACAAAGTCGCTTTATTTCAAAGCATAATTAAATATACTTTATTTCAAATAAAAAAGTCTAAGCCGGCCCTTTAACAAAGCTTTACGAAGATATGAAGCTTCTCATTTAAGTGATTTCTTTCTTTATTATACATAAGTTTCTTGCTATATAACTTCGCGAGAATAGTTAGTACCTTAAACTACTTTAACAATAATAAACTTTGCAAAAACCACAAGGGTTGTATTAGCTTAAGTTGTAGTTTTATTTAATTCAATACTAAATGTAGTTTGGTAGTAGTTCGAGTCAAAAATGGCGAAAGCAAGGCATCTCTTGGTCGGACTAGGGGGATAGGATTTAGGTTTGGTAGTGAATTGTTAGTTTTTCTTCATGATAGTGCAAACTCAATGAACTCTTAGCTTGGCGTACACGTGCTTTCCCGTTTAATTAGCACTAGTGGCGAAATTAAGCAATATCTTAGTAAATTCATATTATACAAGTCTTTAATTTTAAGGATTTTTAATTTTAAATTAATTAAGACTCTTAGTTTAAGCAAAATTAGCTTGGTATTATTGCGTATTATTACTTTAAATAATAGTGTTTTTATTTAAGTTTGGTAATTAGCTTTAAAAGAAATTAGTAGGCCTTGGTTTATACGTTAAGTTTGAGGTATTATTCTTTGAGAGAAAACCAAAGCTGTTTTAAAGGCCTTTTGATGCTAAAATTCTAATTGTTTATTTAGCCAAATGTTTTCATTTGCTTTTAACGCATTTAATAATGCCTTAGCAACTAATTTTCCTCTTTCTTTGTGTATAAAAACGCTATTATATTTAAGTCTATTACAAAGCTTATATTGTATCTTCTTAGTAAGCTTAGCGAAAGTATTAGTTGTTTTTTCTTTAAAGAAGATTTAAAAGTTAATAAATACTATGTTTTTATTCCTTTGCCTATGGCAATAAAAACATAAAAATTAATTAGCATGTGCGTTTAGCTTAGTCGTTAATCTTATTGAGAGTTCCTTGCTAGGTTATTCTCAAATTAGCGCTTAAGTTTTCGTCTTTTTCGTATCAAAAGTTAGTTTTAAATAATTCCCTAAATCTAACATAATATTAATATTAATTCTAAGTAGTTTCAAAGATTATTAAGAATACGTAATAAACGCTAAAGATCTTCATACAATCTCTTTTAAAAAGTAACAATTGCTTAAAAATGCTTTGTTTATCGTACAACGTACGACCAAGAGAAGCCTCACAAGAGATAGTAATAAAGTTATCTTGCGTTTTTCAAAGAGTAACTCTTTAGTCTAAGACCTTATTGTTTGTGGTACAAAGTAGACCACTAATTAGTGTTAATGCAGTATTAATAAAAAAGCATCAAATATTCGTTGATATATTAAATACGTAAGTGCAATAAAACAATTAATCAAAAGTATAATATAATTGTAAAGTTTAGCTCTTCTAAGAAGTACTGGAGGTGGTTTATATATACATGTATATCTCTTTGAAAAAGGTTCAAGACAAGTTCGTATTGCCTCAAGCCTACTTCTGAAGAACCTTGGCACAAGCAGTTTCTTGCGTACCAACACTAAGGCATTCTTAAAATAACTTGATTTTGACGCTTATTACATACGCGAAATAAGACATTATTAGATAAAATTTTAAATAACTTGTATAATCAAACTTAGTTCTTAAGATTTTTTGCTTTGCGATAATTACTTGTATTATTCATCGGAAATTATTATCATTTGTATTTACGACAAATAATGCTTATTAATGTTAGTAGTATGTTTAAAAAAGAATAGCGTAAGTATCTCCTTAGTGCTTGCAAGGCATGGCCTAGGATTAAACTCAAATGAGAAATCTTTTTAAGAATAAAACGTTTCAGAATACTAAGCCGCTTTTTTATCTTTAATAGTTTAAAGAGTACTTTTTAGTAACGAAGAAGAAATTTGTCGATGTAGTACCGATTCATATACCACGCCGCATATGTAAATATTCAAATACAAGTATAATAACAAAATCAAAATATAATAGTTTCAAATTTATGTTTCATTTAAAAAAGTATAAGAAAGGTCTAACTATATAGGTTTATAAAACGCCACCAAATGGGCACCGAACCCTTGCCAAACCCTCTTCAATATGAATCTCTTCTTAACTCTAACTCGCATAACCCACTCTTAGCTGAAGTGCGTGCATGCAAAGGCTTATAAACCAACACAAGCAAAAACTCTTTTAAAAAGGCATATTTCCAATACTGCGAACATAACCAGCGCAAAATAAAAGAAATAATATAACGTAAAGCTATAAAAAATCCAAGGTACAAAGAAAAACGTAACCAGCTCAATAATGGCATTCGATTCTCGCTCAAAAGTGCCCCGAAAGCTATCCGAACTTAATAAAAAGCGAAAGTAACTCTTTATGGTGAAAACTAGCAGTTTGTCTCTATTGAAGTATCGTTGCAAGGCCGCTTATTAGTGCTTTAAATTAAAGGGTATTTAAAGAGAAATGAAATGCGTTCTTGTTTTTGCAAATTAATTAAATATAAAAATAATCGCAAGTAATAAACATATAAACGAAATATCTAAGATGTATACAATGAAAAGTTAATAAGCGTATAAAACCCCCTTTATTACAAACCCAAATTATCTTTAATTAGTCGTTAAACTTAGCTCTTCATTTTGATAGTAAGTGTATTTATATTAATAAAATCCTAAAAAGTCTTATTTGAAGTGACTTTCGTTATAGCGTTAGCAAAGTTGCAAGTATTATTAATTCATTAAATCTCCGTTAGTTCTTTGCGCTTATATAATTAATAAATTACTATAATATCAATTATTAGGCGTTTTTCTTTTGTTGTACCAAGCTTAACGATATACTTGTAAAGAAACAAGAAATTCATGCAAACAATAATAAGTAGGCGTAATATGCCAAGCTTATTAGTTATCATATCAATGGTAATAGCCACGAAAACAAGCATATTTATGCCAGCGATCATAGTATACAGCTTCAATGCAAGCACTGCACAAGTAACTTTCTTGCACTTAGTAAAGCTCGCATATATAATATTACCGATCAAAGTAAACTGCGCATCTCTCTTCGTTTCGATGCCAATTACTAGTACGAAACTTATCTGAGAACTCAAGTTCTTATTGTTAGCAAACAAACCGTTTATAAAAACGTATACCTTTGCAAATTGCAAATTTATTAAGATATATTAAAAACCCTGCTTTAGGTTATTTATCTATTATTTAAGGCGTAGATTTAGGGCCTTCACGTCTTCTTTCATCGGATCTTAGTACTGCGTAGTTATCGAGAAATCAAACGTAGCTTCTAGTTAACAAATAGTAGCAAAATAAGCTCCACGAGCACGTTGCTCCTTGTAAACCTTTTTATAATTCTCTTTAGTTATATCAACCAACTCTAGCCGTGCTTCTTAGCCCTTTTAAGACATATATAATGTGTTCTCGTTTATAATAATAATGCATTTATTAAACATAAGGATTTTGGCAAGAAGTAACACTTGTATCGGTTTTGTTAAAAAACTAGCTTTAGCAATTGCATCTTGCTTTCTTGCCAAGAACCTCTCGTCAGCCAAAATCAAAGTGTTGTTCGTTTGCATTTCTACGACTCCAAAATCATAGCTCTTCTTAATACTAACTAATAAGTAAAGGTTATACATTAATATTTTCATTTGTAATTTCTTTATATAGTGTTTGTAATATATATTAAATTAATAGTTTTCAAACTCAAGTATGCCATATAATAAAAGCACTATTATAAATACAATACCAAAGGAAAACTCTTTTGCAATCTCTTTAAGTAGCTATGCAAAAATGTCTTAAAAAAGTTTAATTATTGCTTAAACATAAGCTTAAGTAATATCTCGTATAGTCAAATATAATTCAAATTCGTTACGAAAGCAATTCGTATAATTTGCGGCAGCGACTAAAAATATAAGTAATCATTAACTAAATCGCTGAATTATTGAAGACTAAGTCAAAATCTCTTTCTTACCTTTGTTATTAAAGCATTGAACTACGAGCCTAGACTTCTCGTATGAAGTCGTTATTTCTTTCCCTTTGATCTCGTTTACTATTCTTAACTTGAAGATACGATGATCTTTTACTTTAAAGTTATTCTTATGAATAGGGATAAAGACTTCTCTCTTGATAAGTGCTTCATATTTCGTTCTTCGAAACTGCTGAAATAGTAAGCCAAGCGCTATTATCTTCCCTTTCGCACAAAGTTTAATAAATAGCTTTTAATCTCTTATCTTTTTCTTAGTTAAAAATACTTTCGCATTATAATTGTTATTAATAGTTAGCAAATTTAAAATATATTTAATATATAAGAGTTCAATTGCGATTTAAGATAAATTCGAAGGAATTTTAGTAGTCATACGATTTTAATTTCCCACTCTTAGCGAGTAAAATGAGATTTCCTTTGGCAATTTTTCTTTTCATTCTTTAACGCTAAAGCTATTTATTTAAAAAGATTAAATTATTGTTAACCTAAACGTACGTATTCTCTCATTTCTCATATTAATCTTGCATAATTTTCTTTTTATTCTTAAGAAATTGTACGGTCTCGTTTATCCTTTGCTCTTTTAATGTACTAAAACTTGATTATTTAAACAAAGGTCGTGAATATAAATAGTACCAAGGCTGTTTCGTGTAGCTAACGTATTATTAATCTTGCGAGTAGTGTAAAGCTTTCATATTTTCTTCATGACTTTCTTAATCGTAGCCGCACACTACTTAATTAATGAATTTAAGGAATTCATTTTAGTTATCCTAAGATATGCTTCAAAGACGAGCAACGTAGAGATTAGCCTATTAAGGCCAGTTGTATCATTTATAGCTTTAATTGCCATTTGTAATTAATTCTTATTATTTAAATTAAGGTGCTTTTTAGTCACGATTTCGTACGCACGGCGTAATAAACAATAATATCGTTTTACTTTACTAATTGAATAATGCGCTTTTACAAGTACTAGCTTAAGAGTATTACTTATAAATTTGAGTGCACTTTTAAACTCTTCAAAATTAAAATTAGTGCTATAGTTGTACACAACAAAATCAAGAGGCCCTAAGTATGTGTTTATTTATACTAACTTAAATGCATTAAAGGTAGCCTAAGTTATAGCGAAATCAGGTCTCTTTTAAAGAAGTTTCGCAGCACCAAAACTTATTACCTTGTTTACAATATAAAGAGCATACTATTCTTTAAATATTACAATATCAATGTATATTGTATAATTAAAGTTAACGTCATTTTTTAACTTAAATTAAAAACGATATAAAGCATTTACGTGTTTTTAGCAATGCTTACATATCTTCTTTACTCTTAGTATAATCTCGAAATTATACTCATAGCCGGCTTAGTTTAATAAGTGCTATAAACGTCGTATTAAAGAGTATTCAAAACGCTTATAAAATCAACGTATTTGTTGATTCACAAGCTTTTGCAAGAACGTACTTTCTTTAGGACTAAGGATTGGGCTGGGACCAGGAGGTCATATTCCTGCCAGGCTGGTGTCGGTGAGGGTTCGTACTGAGTTCGGTGGCTTTTCGAGCCCCTATATATACTAGCTATCCTCACGCTTTTTTTAATAAAACATAGATTTTATAACCCATACTTTGAACTTTGTTATCATATTTACATTAAAATATATTTACACATGCGGCGTGGTATATAAACCGGTACTGCATCAATACTAATTAGTAGTAAGCTTGTATTATTAATCTTACTATAAATAAAAAAGATTTTAAGTTGTAAAGTGAAATTAATAATAAACTTTAAAGTACTTTACTATATCTTTAATAAGGTACTTATGTGAAGGCCAAATTTAATGAGATTGATTAAAATTTTTCCTTAAGACTTGCCTTAATACTTAAAGCATGTTAAAAAAGCTATAATAACATTAATATTTACTCTACGAAGATTGTTAAGTTAATATACTTAAATTCAAAACTTTAAACCTTTTGAGAAATATATTTGAGAACTTATTGAATTACGTACAAATTGCATTTAATATAATAGTGAATACTTTAAATTATACGCAAAAGTCAAAATTAACTCTAAAAACAATTAATAATATAATTATACTTAGGGAAACGTTAAATCCTAGTTTAACTTTCACAAGAAACGCAATAGTATACTTGCGAAGATTTCGTAAGGTCTTTTGTAATAGTCATTTTAAGAGAGAATTTCTTTTTTAGGACTTTTAAGAGTATTTTAAGAATTAAACAGCAAACAACTTCAAGATAATTAAAGTTATGAAATGTATATACCTTAAAAACAACTTATAAGCATTGGGTGTATTTGTACAATAAGCAAAGAAAATAAGAATAGCAAATGCTTTAATAAAGGCAATGCAAGCTAAGAAGAATGTGTGGCCAAGAGACTAAGTGAAAATGCAAATCTAAAATTACCCCAAATTAGTATCAAATGATATTCGCGACTTACTCTCTCGCTTACTACTACTAATTTTACTAACACTTTAAAATATTCAGCCCTTAATGTCTTTACAATACCAATCAAAGGTGATCATTTATTTCGTGGAAAAAAATACTTCTTTAAAAGAAGTAAAAACAAAGCCTATGAAAACAATTTAGCTATTGAAATTACTAAGAACTTCCTCTGCTAAGGAAAATAAGGCTAAGGATTTATATAATGTGACTTTACTTATGGTTTTAAAAAAGAAGTTCTTATTTACTTTTGAAAGGGATCTTCTTAGTAATTTCTACTCGTAAAGATTAAATGACTATGCGCTGCCAAACCCCACTTTGATATTGGTAGTATACTTACGAGATGAGTTATTACCATTATTTGAGGGTCTTGAAACTACCAAATTATATACAAAGCCGACTTGATAATTATAATATATCATGAATTTATTAACCTCAAACTAAGCAAAATCATTAGTAAACCTTATTAAGATGTATATTAAGAAGCTTTAGTATAATGAAAACAAGAATTACTTAGATAAGAAACTTCATATTTTTACCAACTTATGTTAATAAGTATTAATTAAAACTACGATTTAAAACCAAGCCTTTTTGTTAATACTACGAAACGAAGCCAGTTTCTATTACTATTGGTATCTTTAAAACAAGAAATACTTATTTAATGAGCTTGTTAAGGCGACTTGCGGTCATTTTAAAACTAAGAAAAAAGCTAACAAGTTCCTTAGCCGATGGTTTAGTATAACTTTTTTATTGTTTCAAAGGAAGCCTTACTAAAAAGGGAAGTCGCTATTAACTTACTTAAAGAACTTCGAAAAAGAGCTGCAAAGTATTTAGTTAAGCCTAAAAAATAATAATATGCAAAACAACAAAACGCTTTGTAACAAGCTTATGCAAGGAGTATTAGAAAACTTACTTTTCAAGATGGCTTTATTTAAGGCACCTCTTACTTTCCCTATATTAATAAATAGTCTTCAAGTTGCTATTAGTATTAAAACTGCTTATAAGTTGGGATTGCAAAAGCACATTAAATTTAATTCAAATTGCCACTGGTTTTATATCACCAAAAGAGCAGCATATTACTTTAATCGCAAGATAAAATTTTCAAATGAAAACAAGCGTAGAAACAAATTCCAGCCTAGGCCAGGCTATACAAGCTGTATTATTTGCAAGAAGACTAATTGCTATAGTAGTTGTTACTTTGAAGAGAAATAAATAGTATCCAAGGCTAAGTACTTTGCGGCGCGCAAGGCCGAAGAAATGAAGGCCACGAATAAAACCTTTAAGAGCTACTTAGCTTATGCTAAGGAAGTAAACCTCAATTTGAACTAGAATTAAACCACATTTAGACATCATTTGAAAAGTCACAAGAATACAAATTCAAATACTTTAATAAATATCAAAGGCTTATTAAAATTTTTTAATAATAATAAAAGCAAGGAAATTGCAAACTTCACGATTATATTTATAATAAGTAACACGTGGTACGATGCGCGGGAAGTCATGGGGCAACTTGAGAAGAGGAAGGCTATACACATCTTAAAAAGCAAGATTAAGAAGCCTGCTCTTAGCAGCGCCTACACCACGCAATAAACAAACCAATTCTTTCAAGGCCTACTAATTAATACAAGGGCATTAAATAAGAACACTAGAGAACTTAACTAGTTGCGAGCACTGCAGCAAATTTAAAATATTAAGTTTAATACTAATTAGGCGAGCCAAAGCCGGATTACATTTGAAGCCGGTTCGCAATCATCTCTAGGAGTCGCCACAGTTAACACCCCAGCTGAAGAAATGGACTTTCAAATCGTAAACACAGATATCTCATTTCTGATTTGCCTACAGCAGCTAAATGCGCTAAATGCGCATTATAACAACTTACGCAATGTCTTGATTTAAGGCAATAAAAAGCACTTAATTATGCGAAAGTATGAGCATCTATGGCTTTTTTTGGATTAATATTATTAATTACTAAATACTTTTATGAAAACAATAAATGCGTGCTACTTAATTGAATCAAAGATACGTTGGCTTTATAAGCGTTTTGAACACCTTTTGGTAAGACGTTTATAATACCTACTAAATTAAGCTAGCTATGAGTATAATTTGGAAATTATATTAAGAGTTAAGGAGATGTGTAAGCACTGCTAAAAACACGCAAACGCTTCGCACAAATTCCGCTTTAAGCTAAAAAACAATGTAAACTTTAATTATACAATTTACGTTAATATAGCAATATTTAGTAAGCAGTATGTACTTCACATTATAAATAAAGCAACTAGTTTTAATGCGGTGAAACTACTTCAAAAGATGCCCGGTTTGGCGATAGCTTGAGTTACTTTTAACGCATTTAAGTTAGTATGATTAAATACATATTTTAAGCCGCCTAACTTCATAGTGTATGATTATAAAACTAACTTCAATTTAAAGGAATTTCGAAGTGCCCTCAAATTTGTGAGCAATACTCTTAAACTAATACTAATAAAGGCACACCATTTAATTGATAAAATAAAGCGCTACTATTAACTACTTTGCTATGCTTATGAAATTATTACCAAAGAGCACCTTGAATTAGGTAACGAAGAGAAACTGCAAATGGCAGTCAAAGCAGTGAATAACACAGCTGGCCCTAATAGGCTGATTCTTACATTGCTTGTATTTGTAGTATACCTCAGGTTAACGAAACTAAACCCCCCAAATCCATTAGTGAAGCAAAAAGCAATTATAATTAAAAAAGCTATAAAAAAAGTATAAAAAGTTAATACCACTTGCAAGATTAATAATACATTAACTACTTAAAATAACCTTAGAACTACTTATATTTATAATCTTTGTATTATAAACTTAGTTTTAGTATATTAAGAAAGCAAAGGGTAAATAAAACCCTACGATTTTTTAGGTATAAAGAGTAAATTATATTAAGTTAACATAAGAAATAAATAAGTACAAATATTTAAATTAATAATAATTTGCTTTTTTAAGATAAATACCTTTAGTATTAAACAATAAAAAAAAAACTTACCAAAGAATATTTATAAGAATCATTTAAAACCCTTAATTAAAAACCTTATTAAAATAGCATTAAATTTACTTTAAATTGCTATTAAAATTTCATATACAAAACACATCTCAAACTTACTAACTATTAATAATAATTACAATGCCAAAGTATTTTTAACTAAGAAAAAAACTAAGAATTAAAAGCTATCAATTAAACTTCGTGCTAAGGGAAAGATCATAATACTAAGACCATTATTCTAATAGTTCCAAAGAACGAAATACGAAGCACTTATTAAGAGGGGTGTTTTTGTGCCTATTTATAAGAACGACCTTAGAGTAAAAAGTCATCGCATCTTTAAGTTAAAAATGATAAACAAAGTTAAAGGCAAGGAGACTTTAGCTTCATATAAGAAGTTAAGATTGGTAATTTAATGCTTTAACAATAAAAAGAAAAGAGAAATTTTAACTTAGTTTTTAACAATTTAATAATTTAGTTAGCAATTGCTTATATTTTTGGCCGCTATCATTAAGCATTTTAATTGCCTCCAAAACCAGTTCGAATCCCAGTTGGCTATTAAGGACATTACTTAGGCCTATGTTTAGGCGAAAACAAGGCTTCTTCAAGACATTTTTGCATAACCACCGAAAGAAATTGCAAGAGATTTTCCTTCTAACATAGTATTTATAATAGTGCTATTATTATACAACATACCTAAGTCTAAAAACCATTAATTTAACACATACTACAAATATTATATAAAGAACTTACAAATGAAAACTTTAATATACGACTTATGCTTACTAATTAGCACCAAGAAAAGCCATTAATTTAGAGTCGTAAGCATGCAAACAAATAATACTTTGATTCTGGGGAATAAGAACTTCTTAATAAGAAAGCAAAATGAGATCATTAAGGCCGGTTTTCTAACAAAGCTAATACAAGTATTACTCCCTACCGAAATTATTACGTTTAATAAGTGTATTATCACCATGAATGGGAACAACTTTTATATGTCTTAGAAAAAGCAAGAAGCAAGGCTAAAGCTAGTTAACGCAAGAAAGAAGAATTACAAGAAGAACTACAAGGAGCAACGTGCTCAAGAAGCTTATTTTGCTATCATTTGTTAGCTAGAAGCAACTTTTAATCTTTTAATTATAACGCAGCACTAAAATTCAACGAAAAACAACGTTAAAGCCTTAAACTTATATTTAAAATAGCAAATAAATAACATAAATAAGGATTTTTGCTACATCTTAGTAAACTTGCGCTTTGCAAAAGTCTACGTATTTATTAATAATTTTTTCGCTAACAATAAAAACCTAAGTTTACAAATAAATTTCGTATTAGTAATTAGCACCAAAACAAAGGGAAATACACAATTCATCGTTTTTAGTAACATCGTGCACATCAGCTTCACCAAATGCAAAAGAGTTACTTGTGCCGTACTAGCGTCAAAGCTGTATACTATGATAGCTAACATTAATATACTAATTTCCATTACTACTATTATAAATATAATAACAAATAAACTTAGTATTTCACATTTACCAGCTATTATTTACACGAATTCTTTGTCGCTTTATAAGTGTATTGTTAAGCTTGGTACAATGAAGAAGAAGCGCCTAATGATTGATATTATAACAATTCGTCAATTATACAAGCGCAGAAAACTAACGAAGATTCGATGAATCAATGGTGCCTACAACCCTGCTAATGCTATAACAAAGGCTACTCCTAATAAAGCTCTTCAAGAGTTTATTAACACAAACACGCTTACTATTAAGATAAAAGGTTAAGTTCAAAGACTAACCGAAGCTAATTTAACTTAGTAACGAAAGGGTTTTCGAGACTTATATTTCATTTATTTATTTCTTTATAATATTCGTTTTATTATATTTATTACTTGCAATTTTTTTAGAGCACGATGCAAGGGTAGTAATAATTATGATTTATTCTTAAAATCCCTTTAATTTAAAGCACTAACAAGCGACCTTGCAATAATACCCTAATAGAAATAAACTGCCAGTTTTACTACAAAAGATTACTCTCAAACAATAGTATAAAAAGGATGCCACCACGAAGGGCCGCTACAAAGCCAGTTCGAAATAAGGCCGAATACCTTACGAATAAATGTTTAAGAGACTATTCTTCTTCCCCGCGCTATTTTGGCGACTTTAGCAAAGACGCTTGGTGAGTAGTTTCTCCCCACTATTAACCTCCTTTTTACCGCGCTTGGCGATAACCAAAAAGGCAATGATAAGAAGCTGGTTCAAAACTAGCATTGTTTTTTTGATTACATATTAACCAAAAGAATAAAGCTTTGCAAAGGCAAAAGAAAATAAGGAAATAATATAAGAAAACGAAAGAAACTTATTATAATTGCACTGGCTAAGCCAGCGATTTCTCGGCGCATAACGCGAGTTTCCTTTAATAAAGCTAATAACAACTCCTTAAAATTCTTAAGTGCGCTAGCAATAGTAATCATTAACGTTGAGTCAATCGATTCAGCGGTAGCAACAATAGCTTCTTCATCTTTAACTGCAATCGCAGCAACCAAGCGAAGGTACTTTTCTTAAATAAACCAAGAGATTTATTACACAAGATTAGCCAGTAACTCAAAGAAGTTTCACTAGTGATTTGAATGCAATTTAAACAAGAAAAAAAAATAGAAATTACTTACTAAGTTACACTAAGACTTCTTTTTCGCGCAATATGCGCACTTCTTGCTCTTTGGGTTATTAAAAAAGCAATTATAAGACAAAATCTTCGCACAAAGCCAAACGCATTAAATGCAGCATTAACGATATGCAACGTTAAGAACTCTTATGAGAATAAGTGCAAGCACTGATATAATTAATACATTACTATGCCGCTAAACTACTATTAAAGTGTATACTTACTTTTAAGTTGGTTATTTAATTTAATATGGTTTATCATAATTTATTAGTTTAGGGCTATGTTAAGTTAAGTAAGGTAATTTCAAAAGAGGCGTATATATACGATGTGTGTGTGTATTAGCAAAAGAAAAGAAAATCTCAGTTCCGAGGAAGTCTTACACATATATATACTCAACTTATAAACAATATCAAGCCTAAAGAATGTTATTAACAACTCTCGCTTAGCTATTTTAACATCCCTCGCTAGAGCTTTACGTATTATTGCACAACGGCGAGCCTTAGTTAATACCAACACAAATATACAAAACATTCTTATACCACTATACCTATTTCAATACCTTTTCGAATTACTTTCGAGCTAAAGTTATATTGCAAGCACTTAGTTATTCTTTAAGTCTTAGCACTTAATTATTTTTTAATTTATTTATTTATTTCTTATTTGATTTTTTATTTACTTGCTTTTACTGTGTTGAAATATAACTTTCCAAAAGAAGTTTTGCTTATATTAGTTCACAAGCCCTTGCAAAAACGTACTTTCTCTAAGACCAAGAATTAGGCTAAAACCAAGAGGTCATATCCCTGCCAGGCTGGTGTTGGTGAGGGTTCGTATTAGGTTCAGTGGCTTTCCAAGCCCCTATATATACTAGCTATCCTCACGCTCTCTTTAATAAGACACAAATTTTACAACCTATACTTTAAACTTTGTCATCATACTTGCATTAGAATATATTCACACATGCGGCGTAGTACATAAACCGGTATTGCACCGATAGTATCTTAGTTTTAATAAAATAATACGCATTTATTATTTCTATAAATATATCTAATAACTAATAATATTAATTCAAAAGAAACTATGAATGCTTATGCTTTCGCACTATTAAGTGCTTTTTGGCGCTTTAAATTAAAATATTACGCAAGTTATTATACTACGCATTTATAAAATCCAATTGTTGTAAGCAAACGAGAAAAGGAATATTCGCATTCATAATCTAAAAGTTCATCTTGCTTGCGAAAGTATTAATTGTAGCAACCCTTAAAAACAACCGCAAACCGGCATCAAATGTGATCCGGCTTTAGCTCGCTTAACTTGTGTTAAACTCAATATTTTAAATTCATTATAATGCTTACAATTAGTTAAGTCCCTTAGTATTTTTATTAAATGCTTTCGTATTAATTAAAAGCCTTTAAAAAATCAATTTGTTTATTATATTATGTAAGCTTATTTAAAAAAAGGCTTTTTAATTTGGCTTTCCAATACGTAAGCAGCTTTCCTCTTCTTTAAATGCCTTATCACTTCTTTTGCATTATATTACGCGTTACTTATTATAAACACAATCGTAAAATTTACAATTTTATTTTTATTATTATTTCCTAAATTCTTTAAAAAATCATTAATATTTATTAAAGTATTAAAATTCTTATTCTTGTGATTACTTAAATAATACCTAAATAAGGTATTATTTTAGTTCAAATTTAATTTGGCTTTCTTAGTGTATATTAAGTAACTTTGAAAATTACTATTTGTAGTTTTTATACCTTTGACTTTGCGCGCCGCAAAGTATTTAGCTTTAAATGCTATTTGTTTCTTCTCGATATAACAACTACTATAGTAATTCATCTTTTTGCAAATAATACAATCAAAGTAATCAAGTTTAAGCTAAAATTTGTTTTTACGCTTATTTCTACTTAAAAATTTCATTCGTTAATCGAAGTAATAAGCCGTTTTATAAGCAATATAAAATTAGTGGCAACTTGTATTAGTTTCGAAATATCTTCCTAATCTTACTCTCGAGTTATATGTCGCTTCGACACCAATTGCGGCTTGTAAGCTGTTCATTAGCGTAGGAAAAATAAAAGGTGCTTGAAACAAGGTCATTTTAAAGAGTAGGTTCTTTAACACTCCTTGTACAAGCTTATTGCAAAGAGTCTTGTTGTTTCGCATATTATCGTTCTTTAAGCTAAGTTGTATACTTTAAAGCTTTTTAGCGAAGTTCTTCAATTAAGTTAGTATTAACTTTTTCTTTTAATATAACTTTATTTAAAACAATAAAAACATTAAGCCAAACCACTAGCTAAGAAACTTATTAGCTTTATTTTTTATCTTAAAATAATCATAAGTCGTTTGTACAAGCTTGTTAAAAGTATACCTTTTATTTTATAAGTACTAATAATAATACAAATTAGCTTCATCTCGTAGCATTAACAAAAACGCTTAGTTTCATACTACTATCTTAACTAAGGCTCGCTAATACAAATTAGCGAAAATATAAAGCTTTTCATTTAAATAATTCTTGCTTTTATTATATTAAAGGTTTTTATTATACATCTTAGTAAGATTTACTAATGATTTTGCTTAGTTCAAAGTTAATAGTTTTATAACATATTATAGCGTTTAATAGTGTTTCAAAAAAGATTTGATATCTTTATGATTTAGAAATAGTAGTAATATCTCATTTCTTAAATATTCCCTAGGTATTAAAGTTGAATTTAGCATCGTATAGCCTCGTAAGTTCTATGGTGATAATTAATTCAAAGAATCTCTCTCATAAGTAAATAAGAACTTTCTCTTAGGGACTATTAGTGGCGTTGTTTTATATATGCTTAATAAATTATTATTTCTCAAATCAAGACTTTTTAGAAATTCGTTTAATTTGGCGTCTCTTAGCGTAATTTTCACTTTATTCAAGGGAACGTTTCTTTCAAACGAAATCATACTTTCTAATATAAACAAGGGAAGTAGTAGTAATTAACTTGGCTTAAGTGTTTTTAAATCCGAAAGTTAATTGCAAGCCACAAGGGTCTGCGTACAATTTAGTGTTGATTCGAGGTAGTTTTGTAGCTATATTTCTCATTAGTTTTTCGGCCACTTATTCTCCTTTGCTTTAACTACTTTTATCAAAGCATTTGCCGTCCTTAGTTTTATTACTTTTTGCACATACACACCTAAGGCCCGCAAGTCGTTCCTAAGGTACATATATTTCATGGTATTAATTAAATTAAAGTCTCTTAATGTTTATTCCTTAAATTGCTTTCAAAATTCAAAAAACAAGAATTTGCTCTTAATGCGATTATTGCAGTAATTCGCTTAAAACTCTTATAAATACGCCGTAAGATTTGCAAGAAAATCTAATCTTAAAGCTAGCGTAAGATTTGGTATTTCTTTTAGTGAAGTTATTATAAAATTCGGGTTTAATGTCTCTCTTAATATCAACATATTGTCTTGTAATTTGTTCGTATGCTTTTCGTAGGCAATTCGTGAGTAATTCGATGAGTTTTCAAATGTGTTTTTAGAAAAATTTAAAGTTTTGAATTTCAAGTGTTATTAACTTAATAATCTTCGTAAAGTTACTATTTGTGTATTATTATAACTTTCTCAAAACGCTGCGTTAATTTCAAGCGAGTTTCTAGTGATTTGGCCATTAAAAAAAGCCCTCTAAAGATACAATTAAGTAATTCAAAGTTTTGTTGTCAATTTCGCTTTACAATTTAAGACCTTTTTTATTTATAGTAAGGTTAATAATACAAGCTTTCACTAATTAGTGTCGATGCAGTACCGGTTTATATACCACGCCGCATATGTAAATATTCAAATACAAGTATAGCAATAAAGTCAAAATATAGTGGTTTCAAATCTGTGTTTCATTTAAGAGAGTATAAGGGAGGTTTAACTATATAGGTCTACAAAACGCCACCAAATGAGCACCAAACCCTTGCCGAACCTTCTTTGGTATGGATCTCCTCTTGACTTTGGCTTGCATAACCCACTTCTAGCTGAAGTGCGTGCATGCAAAGGCTTGTGAACCAACAAAATTGATATTAATAATTTGATTATTAATGTAAGCCTTATGTAATAGCGATATTTATAGCAAAGCTAGCAATGAAGTAAGTGCTATATAAGCCCTTAAATTTTTTACTTTAAATATTTTAATTTACTATATAAAACGTTGCTTTTTTTAACAATTCATACTATAGCAAACGATATTTTTTAAAATTAAGTTTGCTTAAATAATTTAATGTACGATTTGCATCTTAACTTAGCAATAACATTCAACTTGGTAATTAATACTACGGTAAATCAGCCGTTTAATGCTAATTTTAATGAAATTTGATTAGATTTTATAACTTAGGATACTTATTTCGACGAATAAATAGCTCTTAACATTATTATGAATAGTCTTATATCAAATAATACTTCCAATAGTCGCGAGCACATTTGGCTAAGTTTTATGACTTGCAAATTTTATTTTGATAATTTAGTAACGCTTAACACTATTGGGGGTAATACCTTTTATGCTTATAACTAAGCTCTCTTTAATTATATAACGTTTAATTCTTATGTTAATAATAAGCTATTAACAATTAACTTAATAATTAGCATTATTAGAAATAATATTCTTAATACTAATTATATGATGTATGATTTTAATTCTAATAAATTAGTAACTTAAGAGTTTTAAAAGTAAAAAGAGGATTAAAATAAGAAGATGTTTCTTATACGCCAAAAACAAAAAGGAAAAGATTAAGGTAATATTACGAAGTCTTTTTAGAAAATGAAAATTTAAAAGGGTTTAGGCGAGTAGAAGTTAATATTGCTAAGGGCTAAAAGTAAGATTAATTTACATAATTTTTAAAGATATAAATACAAACTAATTTTTAATAATATAACAAATTAAGGCCTTGAGCAAAGCAACTGCAGCTAATCAAGAGAGTAAAGCTAATCGTTTGAAAGATTTGGCGTTGCGCCACTTATTGCTAAACGTAGTTTGAATAGATTATAATAGTACTTAGGCTTAAATAGCAAAGTTTATAAAGATGTACAAAAGCGAAAAAAAGTGGTTTTCAAATAAAGTAAAGTACGCATAAAATAATAATACTTTGAACTTGTTTTTACATATTAAATTACGTTAATGCAAGTTATTTTAAGTTATTTTAATATAAATACATAAGAAAATACTAGTTGAGCAATAAACGACCTTCTTAGGTATTTACTAAAGTAAAGCAACTTTTTTGTAGTAAAATTCTAAAGAGTAATATACTTATGATATGTAACACCACGAGAACTAATTGAAAAGTAAGTGCATTGCAAAAGATGAGCAAAATGTTGTGTCTACGAAAACGAACTAGCTATAATATTAATTAATTTTTCATAAAAATAAGTAAGTATTTAAAGTTAATTTATGAGCATTTATAATATAAATTAATTAATTTTTCATAGTAAGCTATATTCGTATAATCTTAAGTACGAAAATAACTTCTTTTTCTTATTCTAGTACCTTATATTTGCAGTGAAAATCGTAAAGAAAAATGCATTAACAATAGTGCTGTAAGAAGTTGATAGCTTGAATTCGAATTAGCTGTCGAATGCTCGTAAAAAAGCGAAAAAGAAGTTTGCAAATATGAGTTAGTGGCTATTAAAATCGTAATATTAACTTAAGGTTGTACTTACACGAGAATTGGAATTTTTATACTCGTAATATATGTGATTAATTTCTTGGTAGTTTATATTAAATAGTCTTATTGTATTATTATGCTTAATTGCCTCTTGAAGGTACATTGTTTTAAGCATCATAAGAACTGAAACAAAGTAATCTTCAAATTAATACCTCGCAATAAAAAATTAAATAATATGCTTATTGCGTATATGAAAAATGTTCTTAATTAAAAGGGTGTTTAAATATTAGAATGCCTTTCTTTAGTTGTGTATATTAATTTTGCAAGAGTTTAAGAGATAGCTGTTAGTGAATAATCTTTGAACTTCTCTTGTAATTTTGAAGGCTCGCCTTTTAACCTTAATAATACTTCGTGTGCATTTGAAGTAGTAAGGCAAAAAATAACTCTATTATTTTCTCGAGTTTTTCAAGACGGCGCTTCTTTTTTACACTTTAAATTAGCTACAGCCTTTTATTTTGCGGAATTACTTACAATAGTTCTTTTAAGCAATTTTATTTTAAATTCTCTTATGCTTAATCAAATTCAAGATCTTAATTCAGTTTTTATTTAAATAAGCAAAGCTGCTAAACACACTGCTAGTACCGTGGCCAATAATACGCCTCAACGATGTAATTATTAAGCTTGAGGAGCTTTGCTTGGGCATTTTAAATAATTTGTGATTAAGCCTTGTTATGTACTGAAGTAAAAAACCTAACGAAAGATTTAAAGGCTATTTAATAATATATCTCAAGGCGCTTAAATTAAAAGGTTTACTTGAAGTATATATGTAATGCGAGAAGACATATTCTTTGCAAGTATACGGCGGCCTTTGTTGTACTTATTTCTTATGCATCTTTGCACTTTAAACAACGACTTGAAATATTTAATCAAACTAAGAATAGCATTACCCTTGCAAATCTCTTTTGCTTCTCATTTTCCAGCTATGCTAATAAAGAAATAAAACACAACTTTATATAAATAAACAAAATTAGCATATTAACTAAAACATATTAAGTAGTTTATAGCAATTTGCTTTATTAAGTGATATACCACGCACACAAAAAATGTTCTTTAAAAAGCAAACCCAAATGCAAAGTACAAATTTACGATTTGTTAATAAGTTCTTTTGCTTAAATTATATATATTTCCGCTAAAATCTTAAGTTGTTTATTTACTTAACTTAAGTTTGATTTAGTATTCCTACCCTTGCTTTTCTATTAAGCTAAACTATTCAAAGAAAACCAAGTTCGGTCAGTTGTAATACACTTTCAAGTATGATAACTTACCTTTGTAAACTTTAACCAAGTACGAATTTGAAGATCGTACGAGATCAGAAGCCAAGGCATAGTTGCTAGGAGAAAACTCTTTGTAACTATTAGTTAAGATTTGATAAAATGAATAGTTTATATACCAAGCCGCTAAGAAGACTTTGTGCCCTTGAAAAACTAAGATTCTTAAACATAATAGTAGTAATTAAAGTCAAACTACCACTTAGTATTATTCAACTTAAATAATTAATAAGAAGTTGTAATAATAAGTAAAACTTGTAATAGTACTAATAAAATAATTGCGTAGTAAAGATGAAGTTTGCATAGTAAGAATATGCGTTTATTAAATAATCATAACCTCTTAAGTAAATACTTCTAATGCCTATTATTACACAACTTATCGCTAGCGCAAGAATAATCTAAGAAATTTGCTTAAACTGGGTTCACCTTAAACAAAGCAATCTAATAAATAATAAGAGAATTTTTATATAAGTAAAAGCTAGCTTTAAGTACTTTGATTAGTCTTACTTATTAAAGAAGCCGCTTAAACAGTAAAACTAAGAAGACAGCCATGAAGGTCGAGATAATAAACCCAATGCATATCACTAAGAAGGCGGCGCTAAACTACTGCAAAGTAAAGTAGTAGAAAGTAATAAATAAGAAAAATATTAAGCCAAAGGTCAAGTAGTAAATAAACCAAGCAAATGAAAGCCAAAGAGAGAATAAAATAATAATTGGCTTAGTGAAGAGAAAATCTAATAAAGATGTTAGCAAAGCCACGATAGTGTGTGTGTGCGACTTACGAAATGGTCGGCAAATGAAGGTGCGAAGTATGCTTGCAATAAATAAACGATTTACATTGGACTGGATTCTTTATCTTATCTTCTCTCTCGAAAAACACTCGGCTTGCTTGCATTCCTCATAATACTAATTCAAAGCTTAGGCCTTTTAATTGAGGAGAATAGTCTCTTTTGTTTCCTTGAAGAAGATCGTAAAAACAACAACTAAGATCTCGCATATGATTATTTAAACCCACAAGGCTCATCTTTAGTTAACAAAAAGTCTAAAAACCAAAAAACTAAGTCTTATGCTAAATGTTGAAGCCTTAGTAAATAGTGCTATTAAAGCATTGCAATTATTTTCCTAATATAAGTTATTAACAACACCTTTGGCTATAGTTAAGAATACCAAACTGCCGACGCTAATTCACATTCTTCAAAAGAGCATCTTAAAATAGCTTTCAGTTGTTGCGCAGCATATTTGAGTACTCACTCATACGATTCCAGCACTTATATAGGATAACGTCCCTTAGTCTCATTGAAAGGCGCAAAGATCATAGGAGCAATTGCGTACCAGATGCAAAAGGTAGTAATCTTGGTTATTGGCACTTGCTATTCTTTTGACATGACTATTGCCAAAGGCGAGTAAGACCCGGCTGCGTAGGTACTGCCGGCAGTGGCAATGCATGAGAGAGACAAGGCGAAGCCTTTGGCGGTTTTGGTCCATTCGACCGGGTTTATATACAGCATTAAATCAAAGGTAGACTTTCCCTCTGGACCGAGCGTTGAAGGTATGTAAGTAACGGTAGGTTGTTGAAGATCGCTGTAACTAAGAATAGATTGGTAAGGGAACCATAATTGCAGCTGGTTCGTTTATCTCGTTGGGGTACATTTTCGAACACTCTCTTCCAACACTCTCACACCGTAGAGAAGTGAACGTATATCAACTTCAAAAGAGGACAGAGTTACGTTCCAACTCGGTCTGGTTGGCGTGATTGATGTACATGCACGCTTAAGGTTGGGTATAAAGTGCGTGAAAATAAGATGCACCGCAGTCACTTGGAGAAAGTTTCCTTAGAATCGTAGAGCTTACTTGTTCCAAAGCAAATGAAGTGGCCGTATGGTCTCCCCTCATAGTGGTGCACGTTTTGTTGCCAATAAGATCATGGTATCAATTTTAGCATGCTATGTAACCGAATTTAGCAACCTCAGCCAGCATCATCTGTTAGTTGGATTGTCAGCTCGGCAACAGCACTCGTCACGTAATATGTACAGAAAACTAAGTTTCGCACAACGCAAACAGATAGTAGAATGTGACATCTACCAACGCGCTTTTCAAGTAGGCAAATGAGTGCCCGAGTATCTAAGTTAGATACCTCTTTGATGGAAATCTTGTGAATTTGCGAGATTGATACCAGAAAGCCCGAGCCTTGGGGACCAGTTAGGAATAAGGACAGGGAGCACAAGCAGGGAGCACAAGCAGAGAGCACAAGCAGGGAGCACAGCAGGGAGCACAAGCAGGGAGCACAAGCAGGGAGCACAGCAGGGAGCACAAGCAGGGAGCACAAACAGGGAGTACAAATAGGAATTGTATTGTGAGGAATAGGCCCCACCGGTTTGTGCGGAAGCTTGTGTAGAGTAAGTGGGAAAACCTTAATTTAACGACTTAACGCTGCGGAAGATAACGAGCCACTAATATTTAAAACTTGATTGTGAGATTGGATCGAACCTCCCGAGATCTCCACATTTCACAAACCTACTAGCCAACGGGTTATCCTTAGCCCAAAAATAATAATGGCCTCTAGCCGTCTCAACCGCTTATTAATACGTAATCGGGAAATACTAACGATAACGGAATACATGTTGGGAGGCGTATTTGCTTATCGAGTGTGGAGACTTCCGAAATATTTCATCGCTTGAGTAATTGACATAGCAGGATGCAAAATGTTTTTGGTGCAAAGTGCAATAAACAAATGAATTTTCCTACTGGCAAGAATACAATAACTGAGTGCAAATGCATTATCCCTACCAAGCCATTACAAAATATTACTCGTTTATTCAGAATACCTCTATCGTGTCTTCCTTATCTTCCTCCACCACTTTTGGTGCGTCCTTGCACTTTCTATGCTTCGAAGGGCGTTCGCCTTGCTGTTTAGTCTTCAATCTTAGTCGTTTCCCCACTCTTGGAAAATATTCGTTCCGATGCTCACGTAATCCTTGGTCGCGAGAATCCGCGTGCTAAATCCCAGTACTGAGATTACATAACATAAGAGAGTACTACAATAACTAAGAAATCCTAAGTGGGGAGTTCTTTTAAGAGCCCCTTTCTCTTAGAAGACTTCTTTTAGGGGCGGGCGTCTCCTTAAGCCTATGGTCTCTCAGCACCTTCCGCTTGGGAGCCCCCTGGCCCCAGGACATTCCTCCTAGGAGCCTAAGGCTCCTAGGCCGATTCGTGACAATCTACGTCTCGCAAATCCGCTCGCTTTACTAACCAGTTCTACGATTTCTTCAGACATGTTGTTCAAGATCTTAAACCTCGAAATATCCAACTTATGGCACTACCTTCGCTCACAAAGGGCATCGCTTCTGAAGAGTTTGAACAAGACACCTGCAATCAAAAAGCCGCGAGAAACACTTACAAACAGAATAAAAAGACTATTAGCTAAGTATTAAGCGCAGTACAAAGCACTCTCGAGTGATAATAATTACTTCTTTAAACTCTATTGTTAATTATATTTCGCAAATATACACAGCTTAAAAGAGCAGGAAGTAAAGACTTGGAAAAAAAGCTTGCGCAAAAGAAATAGAAAGAGGCAGAAAATAGCTAACACCCTCAAAGGAGCCAAAAGATCTTTGAATAATAACTTTATTAATTTTCTTTTCTTATAGTTGCTAATAAAAAAAGACACACGGTAAAACGCCAAAGGAAGATTTGAAAACTAAATGGCCTTGGGCCAAACATACTCAAAATTAATAAAAGAATTTAGTGCTAGTATTTTTCTTTAATTTTCTTAAGACATAACAAACGAAATGTAAGTTGCAAACCTATCTTCTCTTAAATACTTAATTTAATAAGTATAGTTTTCGCGACTTTACTATACTTTAAGAGGTTGCTTTTATAGCATATTTAAATCAAACTTAATTAACTTTAAAGTTTAATATTAAGAATTTAATGAAGTTCTTAGCGCAAGTCGTGGAAGACTAGCGTGTGCTTAGTAAGAAATTTAAACTCGAGACGTTGTTTAAGCACGATATGAAGTCTTAGAAGCAAGCAAGTAAATCGCTAAGAAACTTATTTGAATTTTCTAATGAGATAAACTACACGTTCTTCTTAACAAATAAGGCACTTTCTCCACTGTACCCACTTAGCCTTGTAACACCGGCGTGCTTTTTCATAATATTAAAACTAGCAAGCAATAATAGCTTAGTATTGCTTGCTACCCACGTCTTTGATTCTCTTAACCAAAGCATTTTGTTTAATGCTAAGCATTTTGAAGACAAAAAAAGTATAGCGAGATTTAATAAAGATTTCTTCTTAATATAAATAAAACAATAATTATGCACATTTATCAAACCAACTCTTAAATACAGCGCTAACTACGTGAGAGCCTGTTTAACTTAATTCCTCAACAAGTAGACTGCTTAAATATTCTTATTACTCATTTGTTAATTAAGGAGAATTACATTCGGTGTATATATTCAGTGTATATTCCTTACCTAATTACCACAAGCTTACTATACGTTATACATTTACTTGGTGATCAACATATGAGCCAGCTCATAATACTGGTTGGCACAGTTGGGCTAGCTCTAGATACGTGTTAGCCTAGTTAGGCTAGCACACTGTTCGTGCCAGCACGACCAGGCCAGCCCTATATTAAGGCTGGCCCACTGTAGGGGATGACCCGGTCGTGTGAACCCGTAAAGTGTGCTGGCCCAACTGGGCTGGCACGTAATGTGTGCTTGACCAGGTGTGCCACTCAGCATTATGGGCTGGCACCCCAACTGTCCTAGCCCATGTGTCCTACCCTTCACAAGTGCTAGTAGTGGTTTGTGCATATTTTCATGACAAGGCAACGACCAGATTTGTGGATATAGCAGATCATCGTGTGAACCTCTACTCCTGGGTGCAAATGCCAGCTTCCATCGTTATAAGAGTAAATACCATAACACAATTCATCTCACGAGAGTTTCTTTCACGAGTATGCATAATAGGCGTTTTTATAATTTTATTTAAGTATCTTCGTTCAAGGCAGCGGAATGGGAACTAGAGTACGCGTGGCAATAAGAACCAAGAAACATGACACAATTCTACACTTCTCTTTACTAATAACAAGCTCTATTCTGCTTATCTCTCGAAGAAAGCTCTCTCTTAAGCATCATATTAGATGCGAACACCACAAGCTGGTTATTAACCTTAATCCTATTCTCAGGGACTAGGAGAATAGTGTTCGACTCGTCGGCAGTAGCTGCTTAAAAACATGTTCTTAAGACTAACACATTAAGTAAGCTATCACACGGTCGTATTCCCTTTCTCATGTATTTCTTTGCTAC
Organism: Cadophora sp. M221; assembly: GCA_017366145.1. Lineage (NCBI taxonomy): Eukaryota > Fungi > Ascomycota > Leotiomycetes > Helotiales > Ploettnerulaceae > Cadophora > Cadophora sp. M221. The sequence goes on along the minus strand of JAFJYG010000047.1, from coordinate 59,812 downwards.
TTATTTCACTTTGAACGAATCAGAAATGTTAACTAAAAAACTACAATTAGTTCTCCAAATATCTTGCTCGTAAATTTTGAACTTAATGCGTATTGTAAAGACCGCAGGCAATATTTGCAGTTGTTTATCCGAAGCCTAGTAATGCTCTTGCTTATTACTATTATTATTAGCGTTATTTGTACCAACTAAATCCCGGTATGAGTAAATAAGTGCCTTCAAGTTCTTAGTGATTAAGCCTCGAGAAGTGCTAGCAAGCTTATTCGCTATAAGATTCTGAAGATTAATTAACGTGCCTTGCCTTTGATTTCTTTTTGTTGCTTGTAAAGAGGCAATTTCTTCTTGTGTATTATTGGGATTGTTTAGTAATGCTTATTTTTTTTTTATTTGTTTAGTTTTTAAACTTTTACTTTTATTTTTTATTGCTTCTCTTCGGCTTATATTGCGTGCTTTAATTGAGCTAATTTTTTTTGCTTTAATATACTTCTTTTTCGATCGGCACCCTTGTGTTCTAGGCCTTCATGCACTTCTTCGCTTATATTTAATGCGTGGTTTAAAGGCGACTATTAAAATGGCGAGGATTTCACTTCTTTAAAATTAAGATCTTAAGAAGAAAACAAGTGAGAATAATCACTAATATTAATTTCGCTTGGTTTACTAAAAAATGCAAAATAAATAAATCTACGCATAAAGAAAGATGTGATATTTTTGCCTTGCTTAGTTACTTTCACGTAAAGATTAGCTATAAAAAGCAAGTTAGTATTTCGTGCATGTGCCTCTTCATTTGAAAACCCATATTAAACACTTAAAGTTATAAGATTATTGCTAATGAAAATTAAACACATTTATTTCACTTAAATAAATATAGTAGTATTAAATAACTTTACAATTTGCTTTACATTGAAATTGAGAATAGCATTTGTGTATTCATAGCGGTTTAATTTTTGTGCATTTAACAAAGCAATACGCGCGATTTCCCAATTTGCTAATTGTTAGCTTAACGCTAAGATTCGATTAAACTCAAACCTTAGTTAAATAATAAAAGCAGTAAAATTAAATAAGATCACTTTGTTCACTTTTTCGAGTCGTGCTTTGGCTAAGCGTTTTCTTTTTGTCTTGTTTTTCTTTAATAAGAAAAGCAAGTTACGAAAGTTTTATATTATGTAAAGCTAAAGCAATTAGTACGCTAAATTCTAATCCTTTGTGGCCTTAAAAATATAATATTTAAGGCAATGCATAGCGTTTGTGTGAAAAACGGCTTCATTAAATGCCTTATATTATTAGCGCAAGCGCGCAAGTAGTTAATATTTGCAAAGAAAAAAAACAACAAAGGAATAAGGCCGCTAATTTTGCTTAACTTACTTCATATTACTTCGCGGTCTTGGAGGTTAAAAGCGGTAAAAATGTGACCACTAACTAGCTGGCCATGAAGCATTTGCGCATCTCGTTTGAAATGTTAAGAAGCAGTGAGTTTCACCGCTTTCACCGTGGCATTATCGAGCATTTGCATTGCTTATTTATTATAACTAAAGATTTGGGATTAAATATCTTTAATGCTCTTTAAATAGTGTACGGCGTTTTGTTCCCTTAGTAAGTTAGGTATACTAGTCGACGACAAACTCACCTTATTACACCTCATGCTAATTAATTTATTTAGTGTACTAATCCTCATTCTTTTTTAAAGCCCAAGCAAATTTAATAAATCATTAAATCCTACTTTAACGTTTAAATAACGCAAAAGCTGGTTTAAATATTTTGTGTTATATTCTAATAAATAACTTCACTACTTGCTCTTAAAATAAAAATCTCGCTTTTATTTATATTTGTAAATCTTACAATAGATTTCGCCAGCACTTAGCGACTTCTTGTTTGCATACTCCTTGATTAGGGCAGTCTTAAGCTTATAATTGGCATTTGCAAAACCAAGTTAATTAAAAGTACCCTTAACTCAAATGATAGCACGTACTTACAAGGTAAAGATTTACTATTCACCAGCTTTCCTTAGGTTTAAGAACTTCTCGTACTGCTTTAATGCGATATCGCTCATGAAGATAGTGGAATTTGAATTCGATTGGGAATTTAAGTAATAGGTAAGGGTTGGTATTATTTAGTAGTATCTTAGCTAAGACCTTAAAATCTCAAAGCACCTTGAAAAGTTGAGATTAATTGATTACAATTAAAATATGATTTTTTTTGATTTGATTATATTATTTCTTCTTAAAGTACTTCTTTAGTTTCTTAAGGTTCTTTTGGTTTAATTCTCGAGGCTCATTTTGTGAGAAATGCAGCACCTCGAGCTTAATTCAAGCCGTTTCTTAATACTTTTCTTGCCCCTTAATGGCTAGCCTCTTCTTTTGATTTGCGAATCTCAACGGCGGTGGCATTTAGCATATGTTGTCTCGAGGTTTAAGTTGAATGGGATTTTTACAAAAGAAGAAGAAGTGGGCGAAAGGGCGAGAGAGTGTGTTGCTCTTTGCGGGTTCATGAGAGCAGCCAAAATGTGCTGCTTCTTGATTAAGCAAGCTTACACCCCTAACAACACTATCTACGCTTAGCTAGGCTACCTTTCTTATGAGTTGGACTGTTACGACGCTTATTCATCCCTTTTCACATCTTTCTCTTGCTTTTTGTTTTTCCCGACTTAAAAATCAATTAATATTCAACTTTTTATTTTTACGTCGTTGAGGTTTCTTATTAACATGAATTCATAGCCACGATCACATACTACTGTTGATTTTCTTAAGGCACAAGGCGAGGCGTTGTTTCACGCAGCTCGTAATACTCCTAATAAGTAGCTTCAATGCTTCAGCTCTTTTAATCACAACTTGTTCTTGAGAAGCAGTTTAATCAAATCAAGCAAAAAACAATACTATACTTTGAATAGTAAAAAGAATCTTATAGCTATTATAAAAACGGTTAAGGTTTAAGCGTATAAAAGAAATGTCCCGCGAGAATTTTCAGTACAAGTAGGATCACCGTGAGATAAGTATAAGAAGGTTCTTGATTTCGAGCACTTTAATAACTTTGTTACGATGGCAAAGCGGAAAGCGCCGCAACATGGGCTAGTTGCCATTAAAATGTTTCTCTCGGCAGCTGCTAAGAAGGCACTTGAAAGGCACTAACGCGTTAAGCACAAGAATATCATTAATATTCTTAAGGCCTTTATCATTAACATATTCTTTTACATTGTTTTTGAGCACTTACTCATTTTTCTCTTACAAATCGTGAAGGGCGCCAAGTACCTCACTAAGTAGCAACTAATAGTAATTCTTAAGCAAGTGAAATTCTTTATGTTTAGTGCAGTACACTTATTAATATAATATATTAAATTATTTGTAGCTTAGTTTATTTTAAACGCGAAAAGTTTTAATATGAATCTTTTTACTACTTAGTTATTTTGCTTAGCAATTAAGATAATCTCAAAATAAGTTAGTTGATTATGTTTCAACTCTTAACCTCGACTAACGAAACTAATTAATTTGCAATGCTGCGAAATTATAAATAAGAAAAGCAAGCCTTGAGATGTAAGAGCGCTTAGTTTAATTATAATGAAATTAATGCAAAAGTATGTTAAGAACGATAGTGCGGTTAGCGTGAACAATTTGCGTTGTTAGTCTTTTAATAGTAACGTCGTTGCTTTTTTTTTTGCAATAATATTAACTGCATTTGCGCTCGAATTACAAAGCGTATATAACTCTCTTTTTATTAATAACTAAGGGCTAACGATCTTAGTATATACTATTAAAATATTAGTCTTGCAAAAAAGATCTTTTAGGTTTGATATTTTTAATTAAAGTTATAATATTAAAACGTTATTTATGCAATGCGTAGTTATTTACTTTAATTTAAATAATAAGTATTTAATGTTTTGTAAACAAAGTAAATTTATTGGAAAAGTTTATAAATTAAGCTAAAGTTACTTCTACTTTTTTTTTTGCGACGGCGTGTTATATTAGCTTTGAGAAGTGAAGAAAAAATTAGTGCCAAACGCTAACGTGTTTTGTTTCTTATTATCAGGTTCTTATTGCGCGAGGTTCAAATCTTTTGTGAAGCTAGTACCACGTATTTTATGATGTTTTTATGCTAATTTGGTGTCTTAGGAAAGTAATACAACGGCGAACCATTTATAAAATACGCAGGTGAGCAACTAAGCGAGCGAAAAGGTATTAATAATAATTAGTGCGCTTTTCTCACTTTAGCAAGCCACTTTAAAAACTCAAAATTCCACCCCTAGTTTCTCGCTTAATTTTATACTTATTTAAACATATGCTATATTAATGATCATTTTACAAGATCTTAAGTATCTCCACCGAAAATCACAATTTTCAATACAACTCTTTCTTTACTTTGTTTACGATACTCATGAAAACCTCGTCACAAAGGTTTCAAGCCTTCTTCTCATTATACTAGAGATCATCGTCAGACTTGAGGCTGCTATGGCTTGCAAATTTATTCAATTTTACTCTTTGGAGAAAAGAGAATCAAGAGCCAAGTCATAATAAAAAGAAGTAAAAGAACAATTTAAAAATTGTAGTAAAAGAACTTAACTTTATACGGCGATGTAAAGGTACGCTCTTTGCCTCTTAGCTACTCGTGATGTAAGAGAGTCATTTACTTTTAAATATTTAAGATAACTTTTAGTCTTACTTGTTTGCTGGTATTCTTTAGTGGTTTTACTCATGTGAAACTCTTAGTAGGCTGGTACGCTAACATAATCGTCTCACCCTTCTCCCCCAAAAGTCCTTATCTTCTAATTTATTGTTTTTTAATTTATTGTCTTTTAATTCATTGTTCTCAATTCTTATTCTCAATCCTAGCCTCAATTCTATTCTTAATGTTCAAGTCGGGAATTCTTTTGTTCTTAGAATATTCTTACCCTTAAAATTCTTTATTTAATTCCTAAAGTTTATAATCTTAATGATTCTTGCAAGAGGCATATTTTGGCTAAGTATTTATTTCGTTTGGCATATTCTTAAATAGTTTATTCTTTTACTTATGCTTTTCCTCTTTCTTTCATGAGGTTTTCATATTCACAAGGTTTCATTCTTTCTCCGTCTTCCTCATTCGCCTCCCTTTCACTTTTCCCTTTCGAATCGTCTCTTTATTTGCATTCTTATTCTTATTATGAAGACCGTTGAAATCTATGTAGTTTATATTAGCAGCATTTTTGTTGCATTTTTCGTTTTTGCCTTTTGTTTATACATCTGGTAATTCGTTAAATACGTTGCTCTTTTGCTTTGCAAAGTATTAATTTATTCTCGCATTTTCCATTGATATTTATTACTTAGGCCATAAACATTAGCAAGCCTTATTGTTCAAATAGTATACATCACCGCCAATGTCTACTGCCTTCAATTTTAAAAGTTAATAGCTATAAAGGTAGGTATTTGCGCGGCGAATTTGGCCTTAATTAATATAATGCCGCTTTTCCTTGAAACGCATCTTAGCTTTCTCGCTAATCAATTTAATGTCTCCTTGAAAATATTCCAAATAATTCATCACTTAGCAAGCATAATATTATTTGCTTTTGTGCTTTTTTATGTTCTCATTGTGATTGTTCATAATACTAAGACTTTTTTTTTAAGTGTACTAAAGAATCTCTATGAACTAATTGTAATGTTTCTTATCTTTTATCAAATAATAATTCAACTAACTAATAACCACTAGGGTGGCTTAGTCTTATGTTCTTTTCTTCTCTTTTTAATACTTATCTTTTGCTACTTATTATACAAGTTGTTTTTTCGTATTTATTAAAGTTTGGCTATTTTTATGATATACTTTATTATACAATACCTTAGGTTCATATCTAAGTTCTCTTAGCAATTTATATGCATTTTTGCTGAGATAGTCGCTGCCTTATTTATTCTTTAATTTGAGATCGCGGTCTTTTGAAATAAGGCATGAAGCCATGATTTTTCTTAAGCCTATATTACTCGTGTCAATGATACAATCAGGGTTCGAATCACGGCGTCTCGACCGGTTGACGTTAAAGCAAGCTAGTATGTTAATATATGAATCTCTTTTATTAGTTGGTACCTTTTGCAAAGTCATTTATTTATGGTGACTAATTGGGTTGAGGGTAAACAAAGCACTTTAGAACTTTTTATTTAACTACAAAGAGGCTTTATACGTAATCTTTTTAATTACGAAACCACAAATGCGCAAGACTTTATATCTCGTTTGGTATTATTTAATGAATTGCACGGCATTAGTATACCAGTTGTAAAGTACGAAATTATTCTTATAATTGCGATTGACTTTGGTATTGTTGCGCTATTATTTTATCTTCGTGAACTAATTCACGGCTATTAAACTTGCAAAACTCGCATAAGACGAGTTCATTTAGTGTGATAGCTTTAAAGTCTTAGTAAAAGCTAATTCCTAAATTATAATAAAAGCTAACAATGGCAAATATTGGCGTAGCTGCAAAGTCTTTATTAAACAACGCTTTGAATAAAAATACTTTGAATAATAGTTATGTGAGTAAAGCAGCTTTTGAAACACTTAGCCAACTGAAGCTGGTATAAATCCTTAGTATCTCGATTTACGTAGACTTCTTCAGCGTCCTTAAGATGCCATTTAGCAAGCGTGCAATTATTTATTCAAATACAGCGGATATCAAAGGGATCCTGCAAAACAAGGTGGCGAGGAAATATATCCAAAGACTACAAGTAGCATTAAAGAAGCGAGGCAAGATACTTATTATAAGTAAAAACATCCTGCTGCATTGAGGTAAAGAAGATACTAATACCTAAAGTTTCCAAAACTAGCAAGCTTCGAGATAAGCTCCAGGCTCTCGTTCGTTCGCACTTAGATTATGAAGTTTGATTACAAGAACTGGAATTTCAACTCAAGTAAGTATTGAACTCTTAGCTTGAAATTTCTAGTTGTTTGAAGAATATTTGGTTGGCTTACTAACAATAAGCACGTCACTTCAACGTTTCGTATTAGTGGGTATATCTTATCTTCCAAATAATGCGTTATGCTAATATTCACAGCATTTACTCTTGGGTTTGACTAGAGAATCGAGGATCTGAAATGAATAATGGCACTGGCGGAAATTAACTACACACCGAGATTAGCGTTAACGTAAATTCAAACTTTCTCTTAGTCTATAGCCTTGCATTCTATTTCGCTCAAATAATATAATTAGTAAATAAAAAAGTCGCATAGTGTAACATTAAGTATCTTACAAGATGAATTTTAATAAATATAAAGACACGCAATGTGCCACCTTAGAATTCTCATAAAACTCGAGTTATAACTATTAATTATGAAGAAACCAAAAGGGCAATGCGCCTCCCAAGGTTCGGAAAACTCCCTCACTACGTCACCGGCGATGTCACAATACCGTACGTATTACAGCACAAAAAATTCACAAAGAAGAGGAATACACATGCTAGGCCAACAGAAATTTAATTGCCCCACAAGGCTAGTCACGAGGCCAGTAGGTCATTCCCCTCTTGTTCTCGAGGGTTGCGGTCTCACCCCGGCCCTCGCTCCAAGGGCAAAGGTCACTTAAAGGATGCATAACCATCTACACAGTGAGAATGGCAGGTCTCCATGTCGCATCTCAAAGGGACCTTTTCAGGCTCCTAACTCCATGTTTTAATGGACTGTAAATCCCACCACTTTCAATGTCGACAACCTTCAGTGACGATTTTTACCAGCCCACGGACAAGAACAACACGTGGCTCCGAAATATATCCAGGTCAATCCTCAGATTCAATTGAACTTAATCAGCCATATCATGCGACATTAAACACATAGACTCATATGGAAACCCCAAGCGTCGAACTCAACGGCGAGCAGCGGAGACGGAAGAGGGAGAACGAAAGGATTAACAAGAGGATTGAGACATTAGTTGATAAAGCTTTTGCATTGGGGGAACTCGACGGCATCAATGTAGCCTTGATCATCTGCAAGCGTGGCCAATACACTACGTATAAGTCCAGGGGCTTTCTATCACAGCAGCCGTTGTTCACAAAAATAGTAAGTAGAGCAGTTGGTTAATTAAAAGACACGACAGCGCTCATAATTTTTCAGCAAAATACCTATCCACTTCCTAAGAACTTGCTACCTGAAGACATCGAGAATCGCCGCTCTAAAGAATTCGAGACAGAAGACATCGAGGAAATAAAGGAAGAGTAGTAAACGTCCAAGACCGGGATGGGAAGTATATGTAAACGCTCAATCGTCCTAGCCGCCAACGTTCGTAACGCCCGACCCAGCCAGTTCTTTTGTGTTGACTCGAGAGTACATGTTGGTAGTAAATTGAATAGTAATAGAAAAGGTTCTGCAAGTAGGTTGTTAAACGTGCTGTGCCGTATAAGCTCAAGGGGAGTTCCACTCCGGTGCTAGAGAATAATAGCAAACAAACGAAGCAATAGGGCTTTTGCAGCGTAACATGATGCGACACAATCCCGTTGTTCGCCATGCGACAAAAGAAAGACGGAAGACTAGCGCGCGCAATCTCGCATTGACTTGCTTCCTCTGGTGTTATAAAGTCTGCCGTAGATTTTACGTCTCGAGAGAAAGGGAATAGTATTACGAATCTAACTTGTAGGCGTATCACGTGTGTCTTGGCCCTGAGGCTCGGCAGGCTCGCTTGCATAGAGGAGCTAAGACTTAGCAAGAATCACGTGATAAATCTTAAGATCTTAAGAATTCAAGGATTCATAAATCTTAAGGATTTTAAGATCTAAGGAATTCAAAGGCATAAAGGGTTTTATGTAAGATTAGCATATTTACTATTAAATAAAAGCTTTGTGCTTAACTTAAAATAGTATTTTTACTTATACTTAGTTATTATTTTTAATCGTACGTAATACACCTACTTCTTAATTATCCAAGATCAACCTTGCACACTTAGTGTTTGCATTAAGTGAATATTATGATCGTAACAAAAGCCTACGAAATAAGAAAATTATACAAATTTAAGCTGGCGTAGTTTATGTATAATTCCAAAAAAAACAAGTACTACGTTTTTATAACTACAAATCAAATATTATTAAACATGAAGCAAATTGTAAGTAAGCTATTTATAATTATATTGCTTAGTTAACGCTAGTTAATAATTAGCGCGTTTTAATACTCAGATTAAATTCTTTTGAGACATAAAAAAAAGCCTGTTTAAAAGAGAAAAAAGGAAAATCCGACAAGAGAAAAGAAAGGCATATTTTCAAAGTGTAACTTTAATAGGGGCAGTTATTTTAAAGAACTAAATTCTACTTAACAAAGAAATTACTAAAGCTATATTATTCTTATTAAACTCATTATTGTTTAATTTAATAATAATTTAAAATCAATAAGATAGTTTATCGCACAATTAAGGTGTATTCTTAAAAGTCACTAAGCAAAATAAGGCAAGCGACTTAGATATTCTCTCTTTAGCATATAATTTAGTTTCATATTTGCAATTAATATCATAAGAAGTAATATATTCTTACATAAAAATAAAGTTAAATTTCTTATTCCTAAGTTAATGCAAATCACATAGCAATTAATTACGTACAACTTTTTAAGCTAATGCTTTTTGCAAAATACCACTATAGCGTTATTCATCTTATTTCATTAATAGGCGCGGTATTTAAACGTATATTTGAAGTTAAATTGTAACTCGAAAAAACAAATAAAAAAACATTTAAGAAATAATTTTATAATCGTTTAAGGAGAATATAGCAAGTAAGATATTAAATCTAATTTACGAATTTTTAAATATTAAAGAACGCGCTTCACAATTTATCACTTAGGAAGTAATTGCCAAGAGCGTTAAGAAAGGCTTTGTGATTAAATAAACCAAGGCTTGTTATGCATTCTTATGAACATATATCATATTATTAAAATCTACTCAATTAAATAATAAGCTAACTATGCATCGTAATTAAATTTTGTTGATAGCTTTGTGTTACGAACCTAGCTCGTAGGCGTATCACGTGTGTCTTGGCCCTGAGGCTCGGCAAGCTCGCCTGCACAAAGAAGCCAAGACTCAGCAGGAAACACGAAACTGAGGATCATGTGATGAATCTCAAGATCCTAAGAGATCTTTAAGATCTAGGGATTTAAGGAGATTTAAAGGCATAAAGAGTTTTATATAAAAATAGCACGTTTGTTATTAGATAAGAGCTTTGTGCTTAACTTAAAATAGTATTTTTACTTATACTTAATCACTATTTTTAATTATACGTAATACACCTACTTCTTAATTATTTGAAATTAATTTGCGCACTTAATATTTGCATTAAGTAAATATAATAATCGTAATACTTTAAGCATCTTTTTATTAAAAGTATTAACTTACGTACATTATATTTACCTCTAATATTGCTTAAGTACTTAGTCCCAAGGGCAGTATTATTAACATGCCTTTATCCACTTACAAAAGGCAAAACCTTAATGACGAGAATATGCTTAACGCCTCAAAATCAATTATTACAAAACTTAAGAAGACACTACGAGTCAAATTACTCAACATATTCTTTAGCAATCATTGAGAACTAAAGACTTGGTTACTACAAGTTAAGCTTTATTAGCATTTCAACAATAATAAGTTTCCAATGGTTGAAGCATATTGCTTTTAAACAGCCTCTTACCTTCAAGAGGAAGCCTTGGTATGGGTTCAGCCCTTTCTTTAAGACTACTTTGATAACAAAGATGTTGGTGAAACTATAGTAACGACTAAATTCATGTTTAGAAGTTAAAATAGGTTTAAGAATAAATTACATTGCATATTTGAGGACATTAATATCGCGAAAACTGCAAAAACTTACTTATACAAGCTTAAGCAAACTAAAAGTATAATGACTTACGCTATTAAGTTTTAATGATATATTATTAAGATAAAATAAAACTTGCAATTATTAATTAGCTACTATTAACGAGAGCTTAAGAACAAAATACGCATAAAACTCATGCGTATTAATTCACTAGCTACTAACATTATGAGCTTAATTAAGCAATTAATTAAAATTAGTAATCAACTTTATAAGTTTCGCAAGAAATAAAGAACCTTTAAAGGAAATAGCTACAACTAATAACAAAGCAAGTAGCCACAATATAAGAAAGCAAAAGAAAACTAATAGTTTAACTTTAAGAAGATTAATGAAACTTATCGCAAAAGCAAAGAAAAGCTTCGCTAAGAAGAATTATCTAAGAAAGTTATAAACAAACGTTAACAAGATAAGCTGTGCTTCGAATGTGATTTACCAAAACACATGATTAGCTCCCACTAATAAAACTCTAAGCAACGAGAGAGTTTCGCTAAGAAGAGGCAATCGTTTTATGTTATAAGCCGCGACGATTACAATGCCTTAAGAACAATTGAATCCTCGCTAAGGCAGCTTAATGCTACTTATAAGCATATGACTTCAAATGAGTTAAAGGAAGCTTATATTCATACTTAGTTTGAGAAAGCCTTAAGCGGTAAAGAAACCAAACAATTAGCGAAAGAACTTTGAAAACTTAATATTAAGAACTTATTATTAAAATCCTTTAAATAAGCCACGAAGCCTAAGAAGTTTAGCGCAATGAGCGTAAACAACGAAAAAAGCAATGTTAAATACATAATTGCTTAAGAGAAACTTAAGGGTATTTAAATTAATGGCTCTGGTTATTAAGAGCTTAAGACAAACTCTAAGAGTAAGAGAGTAACTTGAACTCTAAAGCCCAAGCTACCTAGTTCTTAACTCGCGAGATTATTACACGACGAAGTTTAGAAAGTTACTTAACGAAAAGAAAGCAATTTAAACGCACACCTTAATACTTAATAATAAACTAATTTTACTACTAAAGTAATTTATAAGAAGCCTAAGTACGTAATCTCAAGAGAATCATAATAAAGAAAACACTATAAGGTAGTCTATTAGAACTATTAATAAATTAAATGAAAGTAAATTAAGTATAAGAGTGTGCTTAATATGCATCTTTAAGTGATTTCAAGAGAATACGCACTAGTATTTAACTTATAAAACCCACTAAAAACAAGATTATAATAAGAAGTCATTAGCGAATCTTAAATAATATGCATTTAAATTAATTTTGCAAACGACTTGCGAACTTATTACAAATAATGCGATTCTAATAACTAAAAAAAATTAAAAGCAAAACACGTTTTTAATATACTTTACACCGCCTCAAATTACAAGTTATAAAAAATGTTCTCATTAGCCAAGTACATCTCGAGTACTTTAAGACTAAGCAATTGATTGCCATAAGCAATTAACACTTGATACTAGAGGTTAACATTAAGGGAGTAAAGCTAAGGGCTATAATGGACTTCAAAGCGCAAGGGAATTTTATAGCTCTTGCTATTGTACTCTAATACCTATTGCCAACCAAAGTCAAGAAGAACAAGTACCAACTAGTATTAGCCAATAAAGAGCTTGCTGCGTAAGACCTAATTAATATGCAAACCAAGAACATACACATAAGAATTAGCGAATACTTTAAATATATTTAGTTTAATATAATTAAAATTAAAAGGCATAATATTATCCTAGGACTACCTTAAATAAAGAAACATAACTTTAATATTAACTAAAAGACACAAAAAATATAATTTAAGAATTGTACAACTTGCTTCTAAAATAAGATAAAAGCAAAAAGCCTTAAGAAAGTTAGCGCTACCTTTAAAAATGAAGTAAAACACTAAAATAAGAGTCTCAAGCAAAACATACTAGTAGCATACGCACGATTTATAATACTATTCCACGAGAAAAAGAGCAAAAAAGCCTTGCCAAGGCATTAGAACTACGATTATTAAATCAAGTTGATCGAAGATACCAAGTCAACATTCTAACTACTAAGGGAATATTTAGCAAAAGACTTAATAATAATTAAGTAGTACATTAATAAAAACCTAGCGAAGAAATTTATTAAGGAGTTTAAATCCTCGTGGAAAAGTAACGTCTTATTCACGAAAAAAAAAAAAAAAAAACAACAAATGTGCATTAACTATTAGCAACTAAATAACACCATAAAGAAAAATTAATATACACTATCATTAGCCAAGAAATTAAGGAACAAACTTAGTGGGGCCATTATTTTTACTTAGCTTAACTTACAAGAAGCGTACAACCTTGTAAGAATAGCGAAGAGGGAAGAAGAAAAAACAGTATTTTGCACACGTTTTGGTTATTATAAGTACACGATTATGCCCTTTAAACTAATTAACGCACTTATTATATTTTAACGTTTAATTAATAATATTTTAAGGCAATACTTGAATGTAACTTGCATTTACTACTTAAATAACATTTTAATTTATTTCAAGATAAAAAAGCAATACGTAAAAAACATAACCGCTATTTTTAAAAAACTAAAGGTAGTATATATACTACTTAAACTAAAGAAATATCATTTCCATGTAAATAAGATTGTATTTCTTAGCTATGTAATTACTACTACCAAATTAGTTATAAATCCCAAAAAATCAAAGTAATTATTAAATAAACTAAACCTACAAACGTTAAAGAAGTACAATTTTTTCTTAGATTTGCCAACTTTTATAAGCGATTTATTAAGGGTTATTTAAAAATCACTAAGCCACTTACGAAGTTAACTTACAAAAACAAGAAGTTTCACTAAACAAATAAAACAAATAAAGCCTTTAAAGCTTTAAAAAACGCCTTTACTAAAAAGCCAGTACTTATTGCTTTTACACTTAATAAAGAAATACAAGTGAAAACGGATTTTATAAACTACGCCATTAGAGCCGTACTCAGCTAACTAAGCGAAAACAAAAAATAACAATTAATCGCATACTACTCGCAAAAACTATCACTAGATAAACTAAAATAATTGCACAAGGAATTATTTAATAATATTTTATTTATTGCATGCAAATTAATTATTTACTACAATAAAAAGCGTAGTATAAAATCAACGCTAAAGAAAAGAAATAAAGTCTACTCACTTTGAAAAAATATTGCAATTAAATAATTAAATCATAAGTTAAATTACAAGAAGCTAAGACTATTTAAAATTACAAAAATTAAAAAATTAATTAATTTTCAATTAGTACTTTTAAAAACTATAAACATTCACTTAGTATTTTATATATTTCTTTTTAAATTAGTACTACTAAGAGCACTAGCCGCTCTTATTACAAAAATCCAATTTATTAACTTAAACGCTAAGTACAAAATAAAAACTATTCTTAATTATTAGTATTTTTACGGCATTATTAAATATTTAATTAAATGAAAAGGATACTTATAATTAAAAAACACTTAAAAATCCAAATTTAATTTTTACTACTTTAAGCTAATTACTAATTACTATTAGCAAAATTAATAAAAGCTTAAAAAGTAATATTCTTAAAATTTAATAATATTTTATTAAATAAAAAAAACTTAAAAAAGTTGCTAGCAAAAGATAATATAAGTAAGCAAACAGCAAAAGCTTTCTTTTCTCTTGCCGCCGCCTTACGCGCCTTTGCTTCCTTTAATTCATTTATACTCTTTAAACTAAAATAAAGTATTTTAGCCTCTTATTTCTTTAAAAACTTGCGCTAACGCGCAAAGCGGTTTAAACGACCTTTGGCCGCAAGCATAGTCTTCGCGTACTACTCACGAGCCCTGCGCTTCGCAGCACGCGCAGCACGCTCTTTCTTCTCCAACTTTTGTTTTGCTTTCTTTAGAGCTTCTTAGTCGCTTATCGCAAGTATCTCAACATTACATTTCTTTTCAAGACAAGCGCACTTCAAGCAATAAATTAAGGCGCTTATGAAAAACACAATGCATATCTTTTTAGTCTTTTTACATAATAAACAAAGTATAATTTTAATTTTAAAGGTTTTAATTTAGTAAGCAAAAAGCAAATATTTATGAATTTTCTTATTTAAATTAAATAGCATAATAAAAAAAAACAATTATAAATTATTATTAATATTTTCTTTTGTATACTTAAGCGTAGAAATCACACTAAGCAAGAAAAAGAATAGTATTATGAACCTAGCTCGTAGGCGTATCACGTGTGTCTTGGCCCTAAGGCTTAGTAGGCTCGCCTGCACAAAAAAGCCAAGACTCAGCAGGAAACACAAGACTAAGAGTTACGTAATAAATCTCAAGATCCTAAGAAATCTTTAAGATTTAGGGATTTAAGAGGATTTAAAGATATAAAGGATTTTATATAAGAATAGTATGTTTACTATTAAATAAGAGCTTTGTGGTTAACTTAAAATAATATCTTTACTTATACTTAGTTGCTATCTTTAATTATACGTGATACACTTACTTCTTGATTATTTAAGATTAACCTACGCACTTAATATTTGCATCGAGTAAACATAACAATTGTAACACTTTGTTAGTTTTGTTAATAGCTTTATTAGTTTTGTTAGTGGTTGGAAATAAGTTGTTAGGTTATTAGGAGTTTAAATACACTTACTTATTAAAGGTTTTTTCTCCTTTGTTTTATTTACTTTACAATAAATATATTTATTTGTCGATGAAATATCGATAAGAAAGCACCAAACATTTGTCGATATATCGAATACGTTAAAGTGCAGTGAAACAATTAATTAAAAGTATAATATGGTTGTAAAGTCTGGCTCTTTTAAGAAGTGCTAGAGGTAGTTTATATATACATGTATACCTCTTCAAAGGAGGTTCAAGATCGGTTCGTATCGCCTTAGGCCTACTTCTAAAGAACCTCAACATAAGCAGTTCTTTGCGTACCAACACCAGCAATACTTTCTTTGGAAAAACATGCTTTTTCAATAGTCGTAAAGAGTACGCAAGAAGAGAAGTAACACTAGCATAGGTAAAAAATGTAATATATTAAGGAAAAAGTTATTTAAATAAAAGATTGTAAAGAAACGTTGAAGGTAATGAAAAATCGAATAATTGCAAAACCCTCAACTACTCGAGCAAACAAGGGGACTTTGGTTCAGTTTCGTAAGTAGTCCAAAGGTGCGAGGAAACGATATACCGAGGTTGTTAGTAAACAATAGTAGCTAAGCAAGCTAGCTTGCAAGTCTCGCCAAATCGGAAATTGCTTACTTAAAGTATTTGCTATTATTAAACTACTTATATATAACTAAAAATCTTCTTAAAAAATTATTTCTTTTTTAGTAATTTTTTCTTTTTAATATTATAAGTATATTAAATTTATCTCGTTAAGATTTTGCTAATAGCTTTGCAAAATAATAATCACAATAATAGCAACTAAAAGTAAGAAAATTAACTTAAAGTTGTTAGTATAATAATAGTAAGCCAATGATTAAATAGTACTTATTTTAACTTCTTTTAGTGCCCTTAAGATTATGCACTGAGTGTATTGTGTGCGGTGTGTTTGGGCTTTGAGTACCAACTTATTTCATAAGTATAACTTTAATAATCTTAATTTAAAGAAATACAATTATTGCGCTGTGCAAAAGGGGCTGTGCTTTCTTATAAGAAAAACTAATATCTTTTTAACTTTTACTTCTTTTATATTTTAGTTGCAATACTAAATTAGGTTTATATATGTATTATAATTAATTTGTATGTAGTTGTTTTGGTTTATTGGCTTAGAGTTCGCTGCTTTGGAAGCAGCTATTTGTATTGTTTTTAACGAGGGTGAAAACGTTATTAAGCTTGCTGCCGTTTTTACCGCCGCAAAAAAGATAATTATGATCTTATTAATTGCTTTGGCGAAAGTACTAAAAACTAAGAATGCACTAGCTTTGGCTTTGCTAAAGAAGACTTGGGCTTTGCAAAGTGAAATTTGTTAATTAGCGAAAATTTCAGTAATAAGTACTTTTTTAATTTGTATTAAAAATTTTATTGTAACTAATTTAACTTTGCAAGAACTAGTTCTTAAGACTAGTAAAATTATAATAATTATTAATTATTTAAATTATTGTGGTGATGCTAAGCGTAAGACTCTTATTAATAGTGCTAGTAATGGTTTTGCCTTTGCGGCGAAGAGACGCTACTATAGCGCAAGAGAGGAAAGAGAAAATGCTAAGCCTAGCTCACTAAATAAAAAGCTTACTTTTATTAATTTATATGATTTCTTCTAGGGAAATATAATGGTGCTTTAAATTAAAAAGTAATTAAGAAAATTTAATTGCTTTTTTGTTTTTTTGCTTTTTAAATAAACATAAAAAAAAGTAGTAAAATAAGTGTAAAACAATAAGTACAAAAACTTAAAAAAAAAACTTAAAACTTATTACTTTTTTATTACTAATTTGAATTGTTTTTAATAAGCCGCTAAACTTAATTTTTTATTTCAATCGTTAAGTAATTTGTATTAATTAGCTATTAAAAAGCCTTATTTAGGTTACTCTTTGTTATGACATTTATTAGGTTTTAATTCCTATTAATTTATTGCATCTTTATAAGCTTTCGTTATTTGTATAATTAGCGAATTAATATTATATTAATTATTAAACATTTTTCCTTAATAGTGCCAAGCTTAATAATGCACTCGTACAACAAAAGCAAGTTTATATAAATAATAATTAGCAGCTAAAGAATACTTAGCTTATTAGTAACTTAATTAACGATTATTATTATAAAGATTAATATATCTACGCTAGCTATTATAGCATACAATTCCAAAGCAAGCACAGCTCTAATAACTCTCTTGCATTTTATTAAGCTAATATAAATGATATTGTTATAAAGATCAAATTTCATATTCTTTAGTTCGCCTTTAAGTTTCCTTCAAATTTTCTTCGTTTTAGTTCTAATAACAATTACAAAACTAATTTAAAAACTTAAGTTTTTATTATTAGTAAAGAATTTATTTATAAAAACGTAAACCTTAGCGTTACGAAGATTAATTAAAGTATATTATAGTTTCTTTTGAGGGTTATTCATTTGTTATTAAATGCGTAAATTAAAAGCCTTGATCTTTTTCGTCGTAAAGTCTTAATGTTAAGCTGCCACAAAAAGATCAAATGCAGCTTTTAGCTAATAAATAATCGCAATATAAGCTCCACAAGCGCATTGTTTTATATAAGTTTTTTTTATAATTGTCTTTAACAACGTTAATTAGCCCTAAGCGCGTTTTTTATTTCTTTTGCAACATATATAAGTTATTTCCGTTCTTAGTAATAATACACTTATTAAACGTAAAAGGTTCGAAAGTGTTAAGAACTTGTATTGACTTAGTTAAAAATCTGGTATTAATAATATGCCACTATTCTTAAGCCAAAAAGTCGTTATTTCTAAGAATCAATGTATTATTAGTTTGTATTTTTATTATTCCAAACTTTTAGTTATTTTTAATTGTAATTAGTAAGTAAAGGTCATAGATAAAAGTCTTTATTTATAGTTTCTTTATATAATGCTTATAATATGTATTAAATCAATAATTTCTTAACTTTAATATATTATATAGCAAAAGCATAATTATAAATATAATACCTTTAGCAAATTTGTTTGCAATTTCTTTTAGTGGCTATGCAAATATGCCTCGTAAAAGCTTAGTAATTACTTGTACGTAGGCTTGGGTAATATCCCGGATTACTAATCTTAACTTAAATTCGCTTTAAAAGTGATTTAAATATGTAATAATTGCGACTAAAAGAATAAGTAACTATTAGCTTAACCTTTGAATTATTGAAAACTAAGTTAAGATTTCTTGCTTTCTTTTATTATTAAAGCATTAAACTATTAGTTTTAACTTCTCGTATGAAGTTAATATTTCTTTACTTTTAATTTTGTTTACTATTTTAAACTTAAAAATCTAATGGCTTTTAATTTTAAAGTTGCTTTTATGAATTAAAACAAATACTCTTTAAGCCATGAGAGCTTTGTACTTAATTTAACAAGACTTCTTAAAGGATAGCCTTTTTGTAGTAATTTTACTCTTAAATTACAACTTAAAAAAAAAATCGTAATTTTACTACTTTTTTTTTATTAAGAAAGCTTTGGCTTTTAAAATTATATACGTTTTATCTTGATTATTAATAAAAACGTATAAAAAGGCGTTTAGCTTTTTATTAGTAAAAATAAAAATACTAAGAATAAGTTTTGCAAATAAGATTTTCACAGTTGGTTTAAATTGGGCTTATTTTGGTGGCGATTTAAAGGCTAATTAGAATTAATTTTATAATGATATTAAATTAAAAGTAGAATAAATAAAATCCTTTGGAAAGTTTTCTTTTTAATTAAAGTTATTTGTTTTTGTTGGTACGCAAGGAACTGCTTGTGCCGAGGTTCTTCAGAAGTAGACCTGAGGCGATACGAACCTGTCTCGAACCTCCTTTGGAGGGGTATACATGTATATATAAACTACCTCCAGTACTTCTTAAAAGAGCCAGACTTTACAACCATACCATACTTTTAATTAACTGTCTTACTGCACTTGCGTATTTGATATATTAACAAACGCTTGGTGCTTTCTTATTAGTATTGCACTAATATTAATTAGTGGTTTACTTTGTACCACAAACAATAAAGTCTTAAACTAAAGAGTTAATTTTTGAAAAACGCAAGACAGCTTTATTGCTATTTCTTGTAAGGCTTCTCTTGGTCGTACGTTGTATAGTAAATAAAGCATTTTTAAGCAACTATTACTTTTTAAAAGAGATTATATAAAGATTTTTAGCGTTTATTATGTATTTTTAATAATCTTTGGAACTACTTAAAATTAATATTAATATCATATTAGATTTAGGGAACTATTTAAAACTAACTCCTGATACGAAAAAGGTGGAAACTTAAGCGCTAATTTGGGAACAACTTAGCAAGGAACCCTTAATAGGATTAACGGCTGAGCTAAACGCACATGCCAATTAATTTTTACGTTTTTATTACAATGGGCAAAGAGATAAGAATATAATATTTATTGACTTTTGGATTTTCTTTGAAGAATAAACAATTAATACTTTCGCTAAGCTTATTAAGGAGATGTAATGTAAGCTTCGTAATGAACTTAAATATAATGGCGTCTTTGTACATAAATAGAAAGGGAAATTAGTTGCTAAGGCATTATTAAATGCGTTGAGAGCAAATGAAAATATTTGGCTAAATAAACAATTAGAACTTTAGTACTAAGAGGCCTTTGGAATAGCTTTGGTTTTTTCTTAAAGGACAATACTTTAGACTTAATGTATAAACCAAGGCCTACTAATTTCCCTTAAGGCTGATTATCAAACTCAAATGAGAACGCCACTACCTAAAGTAGTAATACGCAATAATATCAAGCTAATCTCGCCTAAACTAAGGGTTTTAATTAATTTAAAGTCAGAAATTCTTAAAACTAAAAACTTGTACAATGCGAACTTACTAGGGTATTGCTTAATCTCACCACTAGTGCTAATCAAATGAGAAAGCGCGTATACGCCAAGCCAAGAGTTTATTGTCTTTGCACCATTATAAAGAGAAACCAACAACCCACTGCCAAACCCAAACCCTATTTCCTCAGTTCGACCGAGAGATGCCTCGCTTCCGCCATTTTTAACTTGAACTACTACTAGATTACATTTGGTGTCGAATTAAATAAGACTACAACTTAAGCTAATACAACCCTTATGGTTTTTGCAAAGTTTATTGTTGCTAGAATAATTCAAGGCATTAGCTGTTTTCGTAAAGTTATATAGCAAGGAACTTATGTATAGTGAAGAAAGAGATTACTTAAATGAGAAGTTTCATATCTTCACAAAGCTTTGTTAAAGAGCCGGCTTAGACTTTTTTATTTAAGACAAGGCATATTTAACTATACTTTGAAACAAAGCGGCTTTATACTACTATTAGTACCTTTAAAATAAGCTTTTCTTGTTTAATAAGCTTGTTAAGGCTACTTGTGCTTATTTTAAGATGAAAGAATATGCGGCCAAGTTCTTAGGCCGTTGATTTACTTTAACGTTTGTAATATTTAAAACGAAATCACACTAAAAAGAGAAATTAATTCTAGCACAACTTGAGAAGTATGCTAAAGAGCTTCAAAGCATACAACTTAGCTTGAAGAACAATAATATGCAAAACAACAAGACCTTGCGTGATAAGCTACTACAAAGTGTTTCTGAGGATCTACTCTTCAAAATAGCGCTTTTTAAGGCCCTTACAACTTTTCCTACTCTTATGAATAGCTTATGTTCTGCGGCTGGAGTAGAATCAACTTATGATCCGGGATCACGGCATCATAATACTGCTTTATATCGTCACTAAGCTTACATAGCAAAGGATAACAATTGTGCGCATTATTTCGATAAAAAGATGAAGTTCTCTTATGGTAATAAGCGTGGAGACTCCTTTAAGGCTAAGGCAGGCTATTTAGGGTGCATTGTGTGCCAAAAGAAGAATTGTCATAGTAATTGCCATTTTAAAGACAAAAGGGTAGCTTTTAAAGTTTGCTACTTTGCGAATCATAAAGCAAAAGGAATTAAGCCAACGAACAAATTATTTAAGGCTTACATTGTATATGTGAAAGAGAATAAATTAAAAATAAATTAAAACCAAACTCATATTAAGGATATGTTTAATGGTAATAATAATAACACTTTATTAAATGATAACTAATTTATACACAATAGCGACGATGAGGGCAATATAAGATTTGCGTATTTTATGATTGTATTTATAATAAGCAGCGCAAAGTACAACGCACGAGAAGTCTTAGGGCAGCTTAAAAAACGCAAAGCTTATCATGTCTTAGTGTTAATGATCAAATCACCTTCATTTAACGCCTTTACTACACAATGAATCAATTAACTTTTTTAAGGCTTGCTAATTAATACTAGTGCGTTAAATCGCAACACAAGAGGTCTTAATCAACTTAAAGCTTTACAACGAATTTAGAATATGAAGCTTAATATTAGTTATTCGAGCCAAAGTCGAATCACATTCAAAGCCGGTTCAAGATCCTCGCTTAGTATTGCAATCGTTAAAACACTTGCAAAACTCATGGAATTTACTATTGTAAATACAAATATACTATTTTTGGTATGCTTATAGCAGCTCGACTAGCTAAATGCACACTACGACAACTTGCGCAACGTATTAATTTAAGAAAATAAGAAGCACTTAATTGTGCGCAAGAAGAGGCACTTATGGCTTCTTTTAAACAAAACCAATCGACTATTAAAACTTTTCACTACTACAATTAATTCATGTTACCTTACGAAAACAAAGATTCGACGCCTTCATAAACGATTTAAACACTCTTTAGTGCGGCGTTTACAACACCTACTAAATTAAGCCGATTATAAATCTAATTCCAATGTTATAAAGCAAATCAAAGAAATATGCAAGCACTACTAATTACATGCAAATACTTCTTATTGCTTTAAGTTTAAATTGCAAAATAATATTAACTTTAATTACACAATTTATATTAATATTACGTAGTTTAAAGAGAGGTATGCTTTTTATATTATTAATAAGGCTATTGGCTTTAATGCAGCGAAGTTTTTTCAAAAAGCCCTCGATTTGACTACGTCTTAAGAGGTATTCAACACCTTCAAGTTCATATGAATAAATACTTATATTAGGCCACTTAACTTCATTATTTACAATTACGAAATTAATTTTAATTCTAAGGAGTTTTAAAGCTCGTTGCAATTAGTAAAAAGTATGCCTAAACTTGTTCTTATAAAGGCTCATTATTTAATTAGCAAAGTGAAGAGATATTATTATTTACTTTGTTAAGCGTATGAAATTATTACTTTTAAGCAACCAAGCTTATAAGATAATATGCAACTTCAAATGACCATTAAATTAGTGAACAACATAGCAAGACCTAATAAGTTAATTTCGACGTTGCTAATCTTTGGCGCATACCTCAGAATTACAAAAATGAATCCACCAAATCCGTTCGTTGAGTAGTGCGCTATCGCCATTAAGAAGGCTATGCGAAAAGTGCGTAAAATTCACGCTGCTTATAAAGTCAATGATGCGCTTGCAGCTCGAAACGGCCTCGAAACAACTCATATTTATAACTTGCGGCTTAATAATTAAGTCTTGGTTTGAAGGGAAAAGAAGGGCTAGAGAGGCCCTTATCAATTTCTAAGTATAACAAAAAAGTTGTGCTTAATTCAAATGAACCATAAAACATGTACATTTTAATTAATATTAATACGTTTATTTAAAATAAACGACTTTAATCAAAAAAAAAACTTCTTAAAGGATTTCGTTGATTCTACTCCTAATTTAGGATCACCATAAAATTAACCCTAATTAGCCTTCAAATCGCTATCGAAACAAGCCTAATTTAAACCAATTGTGGAAATTTTATTTGCAAAACTTATTTTTAGTATTTCTACTTTTACCAACAAAAAGCTAAACGCTTTTTTATACGTTTTTATTAATAGTTAAGATAAAATGTATATAATTTTAAAAGCCAAAGCTTTCTTAATAAAGAAGAAGTAGCGAAATTATGATTTTTTTCTTAAGTTGTGATTTAAGAGCAAGATTACCACGAAAAAGCTACCCTTTAAGAAGTCCCGCCAAATTGAGTATAAAGTTTTTATGGCTCGAGGGGTATTTATTCTAATTCATAAAAGCGACTTTAGAATCAAAGGCCATTAGATCTTTAGGTTTAAAATGATAAACAAAATCAAAGGCAAGGAAATATTAACTTTATACGAGAAGTTAAGACTAGTAATTTAATGCTTTAATAATAAGAGAAAGCAAAAAATCTTAACTTAGTTTCTAATAATCTAAAGGTTAAGCTAGTGGTTACTTATTTTTTTGGTCGTAATTGTTACATATTTAAATTATCCTTAAAGCGAATCCAAGTTAAGGTTAGCAATTTGGGATATTACCTAAGCCTACGTATAAGTAGTTACTAAACTCCTACGAGGCATATTTGTATAACTACTAAAAGAGATTACAAACGAATTTGCTAAAGGCACGATATTTATAGTTGTGCTTTTGCTATATAATATACTAAAGTTAAGAAACTATTAGTTTAACACATATTATAAGCACTATGTGAAGAAACTACAAATAGAAACATTTACCTATGACTCCTACTTGCTAATTACAACTAAGAATAGCCAAAAGTTTGGAATAATAGGAATACAAACCAATAATACGTTAATTCTCAAGAACAACGACTTTTTAGCTCAAAAGCAGCAGCATATTACTAATACCAAATTTTTGACTAAGCCAATGCAAGTTCTTAACGCCTTCAAATTCCTTACGTTTAATAAGTGCACTATTACTAAGAATAGAAATGACTTGTACATATCACAAAAGAAACAAGAAACGCGCCTAAGGCTAATTAACGTTGCCAAAGACAACTACAAAAGGACCTACATGAAACAACGCGCTTATAAAGCCTATATCGCGACTATCTGTTAGCCAAAAGCCGCATTTGATCTTTTCGTAGCAGCTCAACATCAAGACCTTACGGCGAAAGAGGTTAAGGCTCTTAATCTACGCATTCAATGGCAAATGAATAACCCTTAAAGGGGACTACAATATACTCCAATTAATCTTCATAACGCTAAGGTCTACGTTTTTGTAAACGAATTTTTTGCTAATAATAAAAACTTGAGTTCTTAAATTAATTTTGTAATTATTATTAGAACCAAAACAAAGAAGATTTAAAGGGGACTCGGAGGTGAATCGAAGAATATGAAATTTAATCTTCATAGCAACATTATTTATATCAGCTTAATAAAATGCAAGAGAGTTACTAAAGCCGTACTTACTTTGAAACTATACACTATAGTAGCTAGCGTAGATATATTAATTTCTATAGTAACAACCATTAATCAAGTCACTAATAAGCTAAGCATTTCTTAGTTGCTAACTATTGTTTGTATAAACTTGCTTTCGCTGTACAAGTGCATTATTAAGCTTAGTATTACCAAGAAAAAACGTTTGATAATTAATATAATGTTAATTCACTAGTTATATAAACAATAAAAGCTTACGAAGATGCAATAAATTAATAGGAATTAAAACTCGGCGAACGCCATGATAAAGAGCAATTCAAATAAGGCTCTCTAATAGCTAATTAACACAAATCGCCTAACAATTGGAATAAAGAATTAGGTTTAGCAGCCTACCGCAAACGATTTAGACTAGTAATAAAGGGGTATTAAGCTTTTGAGTTCTTTTCTTATGTTTTTGTACTTATTATTTCACACTCATTTTACTACTTTTCTTTATGTTTATTTAAAAAGCAAAGAGACAAGAAAATAATTAGATTTTCTTAAGAACTACCTTTTAATTTAAGGCACCATTATATTTCCTTAGGAAAAACTATATAAATTAGTGAAAGTGGGCTTCTTATTTAGTAAGCCAGGCTTAGCACCTTCTTTATTTTCCCCCGCGCTATGGTGGCGTCTCTTTGCTGCAAAGGCAAAACCATTACCAGCACCATTAGCAAGAGCCTTACGCTTAGCACCACCACAACAATTCAAACGACTAATAATCACCGCAATCTTGTTAGTCTTAAGGACCAATTCTTGCAAAGTCAAATTAGTTACGGTGGAGTTTTTAATACAAATTAGAAGGGTACTTACCACTTGACCTTTCGCTAATCAACGGATTTCACCCCGCAGGGCCCAAGTCTCCTCCAGCAAAGCCAGAGCCAGCGTATTCCTAGTTTTTGGTGCTTCCGCTAAAGCAATCAACAGAACCGCAGCTATCTTCTCTGCGGCGGCAAAGACGGTAGCAAGCTTAACAACGTTTTCACCCTCGTCAGGGACAGCACGAATAGCTGCTTCCAAAGCAATAAACTCCAAACCAACGAACTAAAGCAGCTACATACGAATCAGCTACGATACATGTATAAACCTAGTTTAGTATTACAACTAAAATATAAAGAAAGTAAAAGTTAAGGAGATATTAATTTTCACTTATAAGAAAGCACGGCCCCTTTTGCACAGCGCAATAACTGCATTTCTTCGAATTGGGATTATCGAAGTTATACTCGTGAGATGAGTTAGCACTTAGAGCCTAAACACACTGCACGCAGTACACCCGGTGCGCAGCCTCGAGGGCGCCGAAAGGAGTTAAAATGGGCACTATTTAGCCATTAGCAAACCATTACTACACCAAAACAGCTCTAAGTCAATTTCCCTACTTTTAATTACTATTATTATAATTATTATTCTACAAGGCTATTAGCAAGAGCTTAACAAGATAAATTTAGTATACTTACAATGTTAAAGAAAAGAGATTGCTAAGAAAAAAAGGAACAATTTTCTAGGAAAATCTTTAGTTATATATAAGTAGTTTAATAATAGCAAACACTTCAAGTAAGCGATTCCCGATTTGGCGAGGCTTGCAAGCCAGCTCGCTTAGCTACTATTGTTCACCAACGGCTTCGAAATATCATTTCCTCGCACCTTTGAACTACTTACGAAACTGAACTGAAGTCCTCTTGTTTGCTCGGGTAGTTAAGGGTTTTGCAATTATTTGATTTTTTATTACTTTAACGTTTCTTTATACTCTTTTATTTAATAGCTTTTTTTTTTTTTTGGTATATTATGTTTTTTACTTATACTAGTGTTACTTCTCTTTTTACGTACTTTTTACGACTATTAGAAAAGTATGTTTTTCCAAAGAAAGTATTGCTAGTATTGGTACACAAGAAACTGCTTGTGCCAAGGTTCTTTAGAAGTAGGCCTGAGGCGATACAAACCTGTCTTGGACTTCCTTTGAAGGGGTATACATGTATATATAAACCACCTTTAGCACTTCTTAAAAGAGCCAGACTTTACAACCATACCATACTTTTAATTAATTGTTTTACTGCACTTGCGTATTCAATATATCGACGAACGCTTAGTGCTTTCTTACCGGTACTGCACCGACAGTTTTAAATAAACGTATTAATATTAATTAAAATGTACGTATTTTATAATTTATTTAAATTAAGTACAATTCTCTTATTATACTTAGAAATTAATAAGAGCCTTTTTAGCCCTTCTTTTTTCTTCAAATTAGAACTTAATTATTAAGCCGCAAGTTATAAATATAAGTTGTTTTAGGGCCGTTTTAGGTTGCAAGCGCATTGTTGACTTTATAAGTAGCGTGAATTTTACGCACTTTTCGCATAGTCTTCTTAATAGCGATAGCGCGCTGCTTAATAAACGAATTTAGTGGGTTTATTTTTGTAATTCTAAGGTATGCGCCAAAAACTAATAACGTTGAAATTAACTCATTAGGTCTTATTATGTTATTTACTAATTTAATAGCCATTTGGAGTTGCATATTGTCTTGTAAGCTTAGTTGCTTAAAAGTAATAATTTTATACACTTGATAAAGTAAATAATAATATTTCTTTACTTTGCTAATTAAATAATAAGCCTTTATAAGAATAAGTTTAGGCATACTTTTTACTAATTGCAACGAGCTTTAAAACTCCTTAGAATTAAAATTAATTTCGTAATTGTAAATAATGAAGTTAAGTGGCCTAATATAAGTATTTATTCATATGAACTTGAAGGTGTTGAATACCTCTTAAGACGTAGTCAAATCGAGGGCTTTTTGAAAAAACTTCGCTGCATTAAAGCCAATAGCCTTATTAATAATATAAAAAGCATACCTCTCTTTAAACTACGTAATATTAATATAAATTGTGTAATTAAAGTTAATATTATTTTGCAATTTAAACTTAAAGCAATAAGAAGTATTTGCATGTAGTTAATAGTGCTTGCATATCTTTTTAACTTACTTTATAACATTGGAATTAAATTCATGATTGATTTGATTTAGCAAGTATTGTAAACACCGCACCAAAGGGTATTTAAATCGTTTATAAAAGCATCAAATCTTCGTTTTCGTAAGGTAGTATAAATTAATTATAATAATAAAAGGTTCTAATAGTTAATTGGTTTTGTTTAAAAGAAGCTATAAGTGCCTCTTCTTGCGCACAATTAAATGCTTTTTATTTCCTTAAATTAATACATTGCACAAATTGTTGTAGTGTATATTTAGTTAGTTAAGCTGTTGTAAGCACACCAAAAATAATATATTTGCATTTATAATAGTAAATTTCATAAGTCTTGCAAGTGTTTTGACGATTGCAATGCTAAGCGAGAATTTCGAACCGGCTTCAAATGTGATTTAATTTTAGCCCAAATAAGTAGTATTAAGCGTCACATCTTAAATTCGTTGTAAGGCTTTGAGTTAATTAAGGCCTTTTGTGTTGCAATTTAATGTATTAGTATTAATTAGCAGGCCTTGGAAAAATCAATTGGTTTATTGCGTAGTAAAAGCGTTAAATAAAGGTAGTTTAATTATTAACACTAAAACATAATAAGCTTTGCGTTCTTTAAGCTACCTTAGGACTTCTCATGCGTTGTACTTAGTGCTACTTGCTGTAAATACAATTGTAAAATGCACAAATCTTGTGTTGCTTTTATTATTACTATTATATATAAATTAGTTATTATTCAATAAAGTATTGTTGTTATTACTATTAAATATATTCTTAATGTAAATCCGGTTTTGATTTGTTTTTAGCTCGTTTTTTTCCACGTACGCAATATAAGCCTTAAATAATTTATTTGTTAGCTTAATTTCTTTTACTTTACGATTCGCAAAGTAATAAGCTTTTAAAGCTGCCCTTTTGTTTTTAAAATAGCAATTACTATGGCAATTCTTCTTTTGGCACGCAATGCACCTTAAATAGCCTGCCTTAGCCTTAAAGGGGTTTTTACGCTTATTGCTATAAAAGAACTTTATTTTTTTATTGAAATAATACGCATAATTGTTGTTTTTTATTATATAAGCTTAATAATAATACGAAGTAGTATTGTAATGCCGTGATTTCGAATCATAAGTTAATTCTACTTTAATCGCAAAACATAAGTTATTTATAAGAGTAGGAAAAGTTATAAGGGCCTTAAAGAGCGCTATTTTAAAAAGTGAATTACTAAAAACATCTTATAATAACTTGTTACGCAAAGTCTTGTTATTTCGCATATTATTATTTTTTAAGCTAAGTTATATACTTTGAAGCTCTTTAGTATACTTTTTAAATTGTGCTAAAACTAATTTCTCTTTTTAGTGTAGTTTTATTTTAAATATTATAAACGTTAAAATAAACTAACGGCCTAAGAACTTGGCCGTATATTTTTTCATCTTAAAATAAGCATGAGTAGTCTTAACAAGCTCGTTGAACAAGAAATGCTTATTTTGAAGATGCTAATAATAATACGAAGCTGCTTTGTTTTGAAGCATAGTTAAATATGCCTTGTCTTAAATAAAAAAGTCTAAGCTGGCTTTTTGATAAAGCTTTGCAAAGATATGAAGCTTCTTATTTAAGTAATTTTTTTTTTACTATACATAAGTTTCTTGCTATACAACTTTGCGAAAATAGCTAATGCCTTGAACTGCTTTGATAATAATAAACTTTGTAAAAACCACGAAGATTGTATTGGCTTAAGTTGTAGTTTTATTTAATTTGGTACTAAATATAATTTAGTAGTAGTTTAAGTTAAAAATAGCGAAAGCAAAGCATCTCTTAATTAAACTAAGGGGATAAGGTTTAGGTTTGATAGTAGGTTGTTAATCTCTTTTTATAGTGGTGCAAAAACAATAAACTCTTGGCTTAGCGTATACGCGCTTTCTCGTTTGATTAGTACTAGTAGTGAAATTAAGCAATGCTCTAGTGAGTTTGCATTATACAAGTTTTTATTACTAAGGTTAATTTTTGGTTTTAAAGAGTTAGTTCTCGTAAAAAAGACTTTTAGCCGACGCAAGCCTAATTTAGCGTAATCTCGAACTACTACTCTTAGTGCTAAAACACTTAAAGGTAGCGAAGGCGTTTGATTATTAAGCGTGAAACGAATTTGTGGATTAGTGCTTATGCATAGGGTTTTAAGTCGTACTCTTTAAAAGAAAATCAAACTTATTTTAAAGGCGATTTAGTATTAACGTTTTAATTGCTTATTTAGTTAAATATTCTTCTTTTATGCTAATGCAATAAAGAGTGCCTTAGTCGTAGACTTTTCTTTTTCTTTGTGTATAAAAACCTCGCTTCACTTGAATTCGTTGCAAAGCTTGCTTTGCATTTTGTTGCTAAGTTTAGTAAAAGTGTTTATTGTTTATTCTTAGAAAAAATTTCAAAAGTTAATAAATACTATGTTCTTGTTTCTTATATTATAATAAACGTTTAAGAATCGTTTAACAAACGCTTCTAGCTTGGTTATTGTTTTCGTTGGAGGTTCTTGGCTTAGTTTGTTAGGCTCGTTACTTACTTTGTCTTAAACTAGCAGTTGAATATTATTTCTTCTTAGTTTGGGAGTTGATTTCAACTAATCTTTTAAAGTTAATATAATATTAAAATCAACTTAAGGTAGTTTCAAGGTCTTGTTATTATGTGATAAATACTAGAAATTTTCATATAATTTCTTAAGAAGTAAAGTAATAGTTTCTCAAGATTGCTTAAGTTTGTTGTACGTGTATAAGTACGACTAAAAGAAGCCTCATAAGAGATAGCAATTAAGCTATTCTACGATTTTGTTTAGAGAGTAACTCTTCAGTTTAAGACCTTGCTATTTGTGGTACAAAGTAAATCACTAATTAGTATTGGTGCAGTACTAATAAGAAAGCATTAAACGTTTGTTAATATATCAAATACGTTAAAGTATAATGAAACAATTAATCAAAAGTATAATATAGTTATAAAGTCTGGCTTTTTTAAGAAGTACTAAAGGTGGTTTATATATACATGTATACTTCTCCAAAGGAGGTTCAAGACAGGTTTGTATTGCCTTAAGCTTACTTCTGAAGAATCTCGGCATAAGCAGTTTCTTGCGTACCAATACTATTTAAGGATTTTCTTTAACTTAAAGCAATGTTATTACATTTGCTTTTTTTAAAAAATTCACCTTAAATGCCTTGTTTGTGTTTAAATCATTAAAATTTTATTTTCATTTACTTAAAAAGTTTATTAGTAATATTAAGGTTTTAATTTTACTTTTCGTAATTATTAAATTTATTAATTGCGCTTTTTCACCTAGTATCTTACACTCACTTAATTATTTATTTAAGTAAGTCGTATTAATATTGTTTTAATAATAATTATAAGAAATTAAGTTGTAATATTCTTTTTATAACTTAATTTCTTTTCTTTAAAATGTCTTTGTATTTTAATTTCTTTACTAACTAAGGAAATATAATTATCATACACAAAAACCAGCATATGAATAATGAAAAGTTAGCCATACAAACCTTAAAAACGAAAGTCTTTATAAGAGCTTCTTAGCTTTGCAATTACAAATTCCCAACTACATCAATTTTTAAACAATAAAAAAGGTTCTAAATTTTAAAGATTTATTTACTTTAACTTCAAAGTAAAAACAAAAATTAACTAAGAATTGTTAATTAGTTTGCAAAAAAAAAAAATCACAAAAAGTCATAATGTATTAAAAAGTTTATAAATTAAAAGTACCAATAAGATTAGTATCATTTGTTTAACTAAACCTTACTAAATATATACTAAGAATACAAATTTAAGCTATAAAAAAGCTGCCAAGAAATACCAAAAAACGCAGCTATTAAAAAATAAAACTTAGAGTTTTAAACCCAATTAAGATTAAATATTAACTCTAATAAGAAATCACAAGTGCATAAAAAATTAAACCCCCAAGAGAATTCAGTACGCATAGCATTATAATGCTTCAGCCCTTCTTTCTTATATTAGTCTTTAGTGTATTATAATCGGTAAATTAAAATACTTGCTAAAACCTTCGTACTTTACTTAAAAGATAAGAGTGCAAAAAATATCATTTGAGATTCGTGGTCCGGGAGAGGGGTAGTAGGTGGGTCTCGTTCACCCCAGCAAGGCGGTGAGAATGATCGAAGATACGAGAATACAATGCCCTCAACGTCAAATTGATGCCTCTGCCTAGTTAGTTAGTACTCATTAATCATTGTCACAATGCCTTGGACACACGATACACCTACTCGCGTACGGTTTAAGACTCTTCTTGAAGAGGGATACTCTCAACGTGCTGCCGCTCGAAAGCTTGGTATCCCACGCTCTTCAGCTCAGTATTTCCTCGAGAAACCAGACTGGTTATCAAAGCTTCCTGGCTCTCCTCCAAAGATATCGAATGCTTAAGTTGAAGAGATGATTAAGTAGTTTACAGGCCACTTTAATCGCCGTCAAATGAGCCTTAGATAGATTCGCTAGTAATTCCATTTCGATTGTACAGATAAGACCTTACTAGCTGCTTTCACATAATACGGATATCACTACCATACACCTAATTGTAAACCATTTGTGTCCGAAACCAATAGATTAAAGAGGTAGACTTTTTCTATTGGAAACTGGGACCGTCCGAAGGAGTATTAAAGAAGGGGCCGTTTTACAAACGAGACAACAAGCATTGCGGAAGCAGAGGCCCACATTGCCAGCGCACAAGACCGCTTCTGGAAACGGGCAGTTAAGTTGTGGACAGATATTCACGCGCTGCCCGAAACCAACCCACTTCGAAGGAATACATCCCGAATGCGAAAGTTTAGGAAACAACATTGTTCATCACTTTACTAAGTGGCAAAGGTACTCGCAGACATAGCGATGGAGCAGCTGGAAACTATCAACCTATACACGTTGGCACCGTGGGAGAAAAGAGTACAAATTATTACCGACGAATTAGCATCGAGGCAACCAGGCACGGATGGGGCGGTACGTATCGCCATGAGTAGTTCTGCACGAAATGAAGTAGTCGGAGTGGGTGGCGTGATTGAAGTACGTCAGTCGACACGCAGTAACCCAAGAGATGAGATCTCGTCCTTCTCCTTTACTCTGGGTAGGAGAGAAGAACAAAACCCGTACTCCGGAGAGCTAGCAGCGATGGCTAATGCTCTGAGCAAGCTAACACAGCTCAGATTCCGTCGAATTGCGTTGATGACAAGAAACAAAGCGGCTGTATTTACACTTAGGAAGCCTCGACAACAGTCCGGACAAGAGCACATCAGCCGTATCTATAGGGCAATAAGAGCCTTAAGAAGAGATAGAAACACGGTAACAATCTTATGGCTCCCATCAAGTGAGGAAAACGAACTCATGAAGCTTGCTAAGGAGAAGGCAAAGGAAGCAACAAGACAGGGTACCACCCCGCAGACACAGCTCCCCAGGATGCGATCGACGACTCTCAATATAGCGCGAGCTAAGTACAACACTACTAGAGGGTTACCGGAAAACATTGGAAAATATACTAAAAGAATTGACATAGCATTGCCTGGTAAATATACATGACAGCTCTACGACCAACTGTTATGAAAGGAAGCTAGTGTGCTTGCCCAACTCAGGACAGGCATGGCAAGACTGAACGTTTACCTTCACCGAATTAAAGCTGCGTTAATAGATTAGTGCGAATGTGGACAAGCGCGTGAGATAGTAGACTACTTTCTCTTCCGGTGCAAAAGGTGGATAGCGTATCGTGCTGAGATACTACAATGCATAGATACAAGCAGAGGGAATATTTCTTTTTACTTAGGCGGAAAGACTCTAATAGATGATAAGAACTGAGCTCCGAATATAAACACTATTTGAGCAACAATACGATTTGCAATAGCCATAGGTCGACTTGATGCGAATCAACTGCAAATAAATTAGAACACCTAATTTACTACACTCGACTTCACTTATTATTACCTTGCGCCACAAACAACAAGCACCGCTTTAATTGCCGAAGATAGAATGCTGAATACTTGGAGAATTGCCTTTAAGCTAGCCTACTAATAATACTACTAACCCACGAGAATTCGCAAGAAATAGGAAAGAAGAAGAAATAGGCTAGAAATGAACTTTGTATAGGCTCGAAGGAGACTAGGGCAATTCTTAGAAAATGTATTAGTAGATCAATGATAGTTGCTCTCTCGGCTTAGCCGCCGGGCGTAATAAATTGTGTGTGTGTGTGTGTATAGCATCTTGTAGTTTTAATAAAAGAAATTAAAAATTGTTTTTATACACCGAGGTATTTGGCTAAATAAGAGTTGCAAATTAATAAAGCGCTATATTTAGACGAAGCCTAAAGAGACTTTGGAATCTCGTTGCGAATAAGAATTACAATAAACTTGGTATCTTTGCTTATATAATGTACGATAGCGCTTTATAGCTCGCTGAAGTAATAATTTTCGTATAATTTACACAACATAAATACCACCTTTGATCGAGAACTCGCCTTAGCTTCTAACTCGCAAGGCTTGATAAACTTTTTTATTAATGATTTACTTAAAAAAGTAAAGGAATTTCAAAGGCGATAATAGCTAAAGACGCTAAAAAGAATCATTATAAAGAATTCATAGTTAAAATTTCATATCGCACGATATTAATAAAACTTTATATGCACAATGAATCTACTTTAAGAGGTATATAATGCTGTGATATTAATGCAAGAGGCGCTAGAGAAATGTCGTCTCGAGAAGATGAAGGCGAATTAAGCTTGGCTTGTATTTTAGGGAATATATAAGCATCTTAATACAAACTTTTAAGCTTATTTAGCAAGCTGAATTTGATTTGAATAAAACATATACTTTAACTTTAAGAATGCAAATCGTTAATTCTTTGCTTGCAAATTATAACTTAACATAAATACAAATGCTTCTTATTAAAATTGTAAATATCTTCGCTAAAAAAAAACAAAAAAAAATAGTTCTTTAAGAACAAAAACCTTCAAGTGTGCACCTATTTTAACGCCACCAACTTAACGGCCTTCTTCAAATCTACTACTAGGCCGTTTATAGTATCTTTGGATTTCTTTGTTTATGCGATAAGTTATTTAATATAAGCTTTTATCTTTGCAAAAAATTTATCTTTTAAGTTAAATAATATTCCAAAATATAAGAAGTAGGAATTACCTTATTTTTTCTTGTAACTTAAACTAATTTATTAGTAATAATTCACAAGCCTTGGCTTAATAAGAGTACTTACTTGTTTTGTAAGTTTTAAATAATTACTTTAAGCTTATCGATTTTATTCTTAAGGCTAGCGAGTTTATTATTAAGGCTTAGGGTCGCTAGTCTCAAGTCTTAATTGTTAACCGCACTTTGCAACTAAACACTTGTTTGTGCTTGCAACAGCTCTCTTAAAGCCGCTACGGCCTAGCGAAGTGCAATAACTTAATTTAATCATATATAATCTTTCAAATTATTTCTCATTATAAGTAAATTATAATTAAGTTAAAGAAACATTTGAGAAATTTACTAATTAGAAAAATATGAGAAAATATTCTAAGCTTCTTTGTTTAGAAAGTTTTTAAAAAGACAATTCAATTCTAACCTTTAAATCTCTTCTTGGTTTAAAAAAAGTTATGCTATTTAACTTGTTCTTTAAGAGTTCATATTATTAGAAAAAAGTATATTAAATAACCTAATAATTTAATTCTACTTATTCTTATAAGTATAAGTACAAGTTGTTTTTTACTATTAATAAAAGCGGCGTAGTTCGGTGGCTTAGATTAGTTTTATTATGCTTAGTAAAATATTTTATTGTAAGGTAACGAACTAGTTTGTGTTTATTTGTGAAATAATAAGTACTAATCCTAAATATTAATTAGCTTAATCTTGGCACAAAAATGTTTTTCTCTCTTTTCTCCCTTGGTTATTATGGTTTATTTGTTGTGCTAATTAGTTGTTTAAGCTTAAACGTGCAAATTGTTTAGTATTTTATTGCATACTAATTTTTTGCTTGAAATCTCGTATTCTTTTTTAGTTTTTATTTTCAAGCTAGCTAATTGTTTCTTTAATAGCTTAATACAATGTATTTTAATTCTTAAATACTTAATTATTAGCCTTTGCTACTAATAGTTAAAGATAAGAACTTAAGTTTTAGTATGCAAAAAGCTTTCGTGAGAATTTTTCGTCTTAGCGCAGCTTTGTGATGATTAGATACTAAAGATACAACACTTATGCGTTAAACATTATGAAACTTGAAGATGGTATTAAAAATAATAATAAGGTGACTTATATCTTATTATTAAAAAACTATCGTGAGTGCTAAGTGCTTAATTCTTTCTCAAAGAGCCAAAACGATCACCTTTTAAATGCTAAAAGTTGATAAGATTTGCCTCAATTTTTTAATTAAGAGTTCAAAAATAATGCTTAAAACAAACTTAAAAGAATACTATGATATTTTTGAAATATTTTACTTTATTTAATGTATTCCTATTTTTAAAAGCTAGCTATTTTATTTTAAGTGCTAGTTAAGGCGTACAATTAGTGGTTTATTACTTCATGTTTAACTAAAAACACTAATGTAAGAAAATAGCTTCTACGCGTTAAACTATTTAAGCTAATACTTCAAAGCTAATTGAAGATTTCTAAGGTGAAGCACATTTGCGGCTTACTAATTTATTAGAAAATTCTATTTAATTCAATATCTTCTTCACTAATTTAAGCACAAAAACTCAATATTCACAAAGCAATAGCACTAAGCAATAGCACAAAGTAAGGCATAAAAAACACACTAAACCTTATAATAAAAATAATCACCTAATTATAATATACCGTCTTAGCAAGTTCAACACAAAGCTTAAGAAAAAGCTACCTAAGTAAGATAAGCATTTATAATTCTTCAAAAGCAGTTCTTTTAATAAGCTTAAGTTAATTATCTCAAACTCATTAATACCAGCGAGCAAGCTTTACCTTCTAATTCTCGTGATAAAGCTAAGGCGCAACCTTAATTGCTTACCAATCAAAAGTTTAATATTATAAATAACCAACTTCTCACGATAAACAAAGCTATCGAGTTATCTCATTAAAAATTATTTGAAACGCGATTTATTGCTTCTTTTGCGATACAAGAGCTTGAACAGAAACAAGGGGTTCGACTAAGGTGCTTTAACGCTTATAAAAAACTACACTTTTAGTACGAAAAGAAAGTTACGAAGGTGCACGAAATAACAACCAAATACCTCTCGTTACATAAAAAGCTTAATAAATCCTAAAGAGTAATTTCCAATTACGATTTGGCCTTTAAAGAATCCAAGCACAAAGTCACTACTAAGAAGTCGCAATTTAAAGATATAATTAAAGACCTTAAAAAGAAAAGAGCAGAAACAGCGAAATAAATCCAAATTGTGCTTAATCGGGAAAATTCAACTAAGAAGAGAATCAAAGATTTGAAGAAGAAAAGGGAAGATTTAGTAAAAGAACACCAGGCAGCAATCAATATAACGATGGCTCGTAAAAGTCTTGCTAAGCAAAGGATCAACGAGCTACAAAAGAGAGTAAACGAATTAAAACGAGAACATTAGAACGCAATGAATATTACAGTTGATCGTATAAATTCTGCCGAGCAGAAGGTCGACGAACTCAGGAAGATTATTGGTACACCTGACGTGCTAGCTTGCTAAACAAGCTTGCGAGCGCGCGCGCTTTGCAAGCTGGCTAGCATGGCTTGCAGCCAAAACTAAGGCTTTATATAAACACAATAGTTTCTTAAGTAGTAAAGCTTCGTGCTTAAATTTATATAATAAGTTTATCTTATAATTTATTACTGCTTATAACGTTTTTATTCTTATAAAGAATTAAATTATCTTGTGATTTTACTTCATTGCTAATACCAATTCAACGAGCTTGTACGCATAATACTTGCAAATAGCAGAAATATTACACTTTAAGCACTTCACTTGAAATATTACTACTTAATATGTTCACTAAAAAAGAACCCTTTACGAAGACAAACAATAAAGTCACCATTTTAATAATCAAAGTTAAAAGGGCTTTTAATAGTCTTAAGGTTAATTCCCTAAATAATTTTCACGGCGACTAAGGCAAGCTTAAGCAATTTATTTTTTAATATAATATATACTTAGTTTTTAATAATAATAAGTTTTAAAAGCAAGAGTTACTAAAAGTCTTATAAATAGCCTTATTTCTAAGGGGTGCCGCAGCTCATTAAATCAAGCTAATTTCAATTAATTATATTAATAATTAAGCGCTAAGCAAAGCCTATTTTGTATTTATAATAAAAAAAAGCAAAGTCATTTTTAAAACCCTTATTAAGTTTGCAATTATTATAAAAGCCATTTTTAGTAACCTTAACGAGGTTAAGCAAACTAAAAAGCACTTATTAAGAATAACTTAAAAAAGCAATGTTCACAATTACACAATCGAATTTTAACGCTATGCAATAAGGTTAGAATAAACAAACAAAGCATTAAGGGCTTAGTACTATTAAGGCCTTAAGAACAATATTAAAAACAAGGTCTTTCGGGCGCTAAGAATAATTACCTTAAACGCCTTAATTAAAATTGCAATTGAGATTAATAATCGCATTAAAAAGCAATAGCAAAAGTAAGGGGATTACTTTGCCCTTATTTAGTTTCAAAAGCCGCAGTTTCCTTAGTGTTATAAGAAAAAATAAAACTCTTATTAGCCTAGTAGTAAGAAAAAAAATAACTAAAAAGATTATTAAATAAATAAAACTAAGAAAAGTAAAAATAAATAAATAAAGAAATAAAAAAAGAAGCGAAAATGGCGCAAGAAGAGTTTGTACTACAATTATAGCAAGCTAAAACACCTCGCTTAAAACTGCTCTCAAAAGAAATTAAGCGAGACGCCTTAACGCTAGGTGGGACTGGCCAAGCGAGAACCTAAGTATTAAGAGGCCACTACCGCCAAATGAGATTCGCAAGTAATTCTTTATAATAAGAATTATGCGAAACACTTTAATGAGAAATGAACCCTTGATAATAAAAAAGTTAAGTTATTAAACTTAAAGCAAAAGAGTTAAGTTCTTTAATATAAGAATATAAATAATTATAATTATAACTTACTATTATTTTTAAATGAGATTTAAACTCTTAGTAGCTTTGCTAATAGCTAAAGAGTATAAAACTAAAAAGAATTAACTTTTGAAAGCAAGCCGCACTTTACTAAAGTTAATTAAACTTACGATTGCTTAGAATATCTAAAGAAATGTATTATTATTTATTAAAATAGTAAGATTATAATTTTCTAAGAAAACACGAGGAATATTAAAATTAAGCCAAAATACTATGTGACTAATATGCAAAAGGCAAAGGAATTCTTTGTGCTAAAACCATTAAATAATTATCTTTAAGTTAAGAATACGTAGAAAATCCTTTAAAAAAGCATAAATAAGCGCTACTAAAAAAGAAGATAATAGTCTTATAAATTAGTATTGTTTTATTATATAAGGGTTAATGAGATTTAGGGATTAGTAGTTTTCAAAGTAAAAACGCTTTATACTTTAATTAGTTATAATAATAAGTTGTAATATTAAATGAATAAAATTATAAGAAAAATTATTAAAAAGCAATAACAATGTGCCACTATAGTACTAAGATACTTAAAGCTAGCGACAACGAAAGAGGCAAATCAGCTAATTCTCATTGTTTTCTTAGCCGGCATTGAGACTAAGGCATTAGTTGACTCAAGGGCCATGAGACGCTTCATAAGCCTGGCCTTTGTTAAGAAATGGAATATTTTTACTATTTGAAACCCTAAGCCATATTGGCTTGCTTTGCTTAATAGAAAAGACGCAAAAGAAGACAAATAAGTTTGCAAAAAAACCAACGAAATCACTATGTAAGTTAAAGACTATTATAAAGTGCTTTACTTTAACATTATACTTCTTGGGAAATATAATATAGTATTAAAAACCTTATAATTACATAGCCATAATCTTAACATAAATTGAGTGGTCAAAACAATTAAATTTAATAATTATCACTGCAAGCGCAGTTGATTTTTCGGTGACAGAAAGGCTAGCGCCGCCTTCTTAAAGATAACGTTAATGAACTTTAGTCAGATAAGTTGAACTCTTAATCAACTGAAGACCAGGAATTAACTCAATTAATTAATTAATATATAAGAATAGCTACTTGTATTATACAAAAAGTACGCGAAGATGTTTAAGAATCCTCAAGACATAAGGGCCTTACTAAAACATTAATTATAAGACCATAAGATTAACTTTAAGAAAAGATTTATACTTATTGCAAAAAAACTTTACTATTAAAGCTACGCTATTATAAGAACGCTTAAGAAATGGTGTAAGCAAAGAGTAAAGAAAAAATAGCTTTGGAAATTAAAATCACTTTGCGCCGTTAATATGCTAATCGCTAAGAAACCAAGAGATTTAAAGAAGAAACTTTGCGACGATTTTCGCATAATTAATAATAAGATAATAAAAAATGTATACCTTTTGCTAAACGCGCAATTTCTGCGAAACAAGTTAGCTAAAGTAAAAATATACACCAAGCTTGACTAGCGCAATGCATTTAATTTAATTCAAATTAAAAACAAACATAAATAAAAGATAGCTATTATCTTACCTTTTGGCTTATGAAAACACATAATTATGCCGTTTAAACTTATAAACGTATTTGCTACTTACTAAAGACAAAATAATAAAATTCTTAGAAATTACATTAAGGTAATAATTATTTATTACTTAAATAATATCTTAGTATTCTTAAAGTATTTTAAGCAACATAAAAAACACGTTTAATAAGTTATAAGAGCCCTAATGAGAGTAGACTTCCGATTGAAGTTATCGAAGTATCAATTCTTAGTCAAATGAGTTATCTTCCTAAGCTATGTTCTACGCTTAAGAGAAATAAGTATTAACTTCAAGAAAATCAAAGCCGTACGTAAATAAAAGTTGCTAAAGAACATTAAAAACGTATAATTCTATTTAGAATTTGTTAACTTTTGCTAATAGTTTATTTAAGGCTATTTAAAAATTACAAAACTTCTTATTAATTTGACTTAAAAAAAAGCGCCTTTTAATTAAAACAATAAGTGTAAGAAGGTCTTTTAATAAATTAAAAAGGAATTTATTAAGAAACCAATACTTCGCAGCTTTAATGAAGAAATAAAAAGCATTATTAAGACTAATGCCTTTAATATTTGCACCAACACAGCATATTTATAACAAGACAAGAAGAAACAATTACACTTAGTAGCGTACTACTTAAAGAAAATATCTTTGGCTAAGTAAAATTATAACATTTATAAGAAAAAGCTTATGATTATTATTAAAATGCTTAAGCACTAAAAGACCTACTTACAAAAAGCCAAATTCTTAGTTATTATTTACATTAACTATATAAATCTTTATACTTTTATTACCACTAAGGTTCTTAATAATTAAAAGTTGGCTAAGTGGGTTAAAGAACTTGCCTTATTTAACTTAATTATTAAGTATATCTAAGGAAAAAACAATGCTTGCGCTAATGCGCTAAGCAAGTTGCCAAGCTATGAAGATAATAAGGTTTATAAAGAAACCGCCTTACTAAAACTACTTAACAATAAAAACATAGTACTTAATATACAAAAAGCAATAGCAATTAAACCGGTTTCAAAGGGTTCATAATACAACACCTTAAAAACTGCTTAGTAAAAGAACAAAATATTAGTAAATCAAACCAAGAAACTAATTCAATAAAACATTATTAAGAACAAGATTATGCGCATTAATAAAAAAATATAACTTTCACTTAGTCTAATCAAAGCATATGTTAAGAAGTAATATAAGCTTCTCGCGTATAAGCATCAAGAGATACGTAAAACGTACCTTAAGATCTCAAGGAACTACTAAAGTAAAGAACTTCGCAGCGTAATCAAGAAAGTGATTAAAAACTATAATACTTGTATTAAAAATAAGCTTACTTAGCACGCATTTTATAAGCAAATAATTATAATACTTATACTACTTAAACCTTAGAAATTTATATTATAAAACTTTATAAGGCTATTATTACTATTAAAAGACTTAGTTATAAAAGTTAGTTATAACATAACACTAGTTATTATGAAAAGACTTACTAAGTATATAACTCTTATATTAGTTAAGTAAATCCTTATAATTAAAAACTTAGCATAGGTTTACCTTAAGAAGATAATATTTAAGCATAAAATACTTAAAGAAATTATATTAAACAAAAACAAGTTATTTACGTTAAAATTTCAAAAAGCTTTAACTACCTTTTTAAAAATCAAATAAAAGCTATTAATTGCTTTTTATTCTTAAACTAATAAAAAAAATAAGCAAATAAATTAAGTTGTTAAAATATACTTGCATTATTATATTAATTATCACCAAAACAATTAAGTAAAACTTCTATCATTAGCTAAGTTTACTTACAATAGCTTAACTATGAAAACCACTAAGGTTACGCCTTTCTTCGCCAATTATGGCTATAAGTTGCTAGCTTATAAAAAACCAATGGATATAAAAGTAAACAATAATGCGGCGCGCATTTAAGTTCAAAATTTTAAGAAATTTCACTAAAAACTATCTTAAGAATTGCAATTCATAGCAAAAAAAAACGCATACTACTACAACAAAGCATATAATTAAAAGCTAATGCTATAAAAGAAAAATAAGGTTTATTTTTTACGAAAAAATATTAATATAAAGCAACTAAGTAATAAACTAAATTATAAGAAATTAAAACCTTTTAAAATTAAAAAAACTAAAAAACTACTAAATTACAAACTTTAACTACTTACAATTCTTATGTTTCACGTATTAATACTAAAAAAAGCACTACTAAGAGCATTATTAGCTTTAAAAACAATCACTAAATTAATTAACTTACTCATAAAATATAATATTAAAAAACTATTAAATTATTAATATTTTAAAAGGAAA
The DNA here is from genome assembly GCA_017366145.1 of Cadophora sp. M221. Classification (NCBI taxonomy): domain Eukaryota; kingdom Fungi; phylum Ascomycota; class Leotiomycetes; order Helotiales; family Ploettnerulaceae; genus Cadophora; species Cadophora sp. M221. The sequence goes on along the minus strand of JAFJYG010000047.1, from coordinate 17,335 downwards.
GTTAAATACTTAATAAAGTAATTAAATTACTTTTTATTTAAGAACACTTAAAAGTTTAAATTAACTTTTAATTGCCTTAAGAAGCTTGCCAACTTTCATTAATAAAACCCAAGTTTGCCCAAAGCGGGTTCAAGAAGTCAAAGGGAAGATTGGCTAGTAAGTCAAACGAGGGGTCGATGAAGTTATTAGGGCGCTCGGCGCTCGCCAGCTCAGTAGTCTGCTATGCCTTTGCTATTTTCCTTTTCTCCTTCTCTTTCTTTTCCAGCGCCTTTAGAGCATTAAGCTCTGCTATTAAGTTAAGGCCGGCGGCGATTATTTTCTATTAATGCTCATAAAAAAAGTATTTTTGCTTTTTAAAACAAAGAATTTTTACTATTACCTTCTTCTTCTTAGCGTTTAGTTTCTTAATTTGAGAATTAAGGCTCTCTTAGTCTCGCACCAAAAGCATTCAATTTACTATGTAAACGTTGTACGTTTTATTTAAGCGAGCGCACCGACTACAACGAAACAGCTTTAGGTCGCGAGGCGACACGCATTTTTTATATTTAACATTTTCACATTTAGTACAAAGTATCATAACTTTTTTACTTAATTTAATTTATTATTTAAGGGCAATATAATTAACGCATTTAGTTAAGCGTTTAAAAAGCATAATAAAAAAAAAGATAATTATAAGTAATCATTGATATTTCCTTTGGTATACTTAAGCGTAAAAACATACTAATAACGAAAAGAAAATAATATTACAAATTGGCCTAAAAGCCTTAAGCTTTTAAGAGGAATATTCTGAGGCTAGAGGGCTTCTAAGCGAAAAGTGCTAAGAGATCATAAGCTTAGGAAAACGCTTGCTTTTAAAAGAAGTCTTTTAAAATAAAAAGACTCTTAAGAAAACTCCTCACTTAAGATTTCTTAATCATTATAATACTCTCTTATGTTATGTAATCTCAATACTAGGGTTTAGCACGCGGATTCCCGCGACCAGGAATCACGTGACGTGCTAGCCTGCTAAACAAGCTTGCGAGCGCGCGCGCTTTGCAAGTTGGCTAGCATGGCTTGCAGCCAAAACTAAGGCTTTATATAAACATAGTAGTTTCCTAAGTAGTAAAGCTTTGTGCTCAAATTTATATAATAAGTTTATTTTACAATTTATTACTACTTGTAACGTTTTTATTTTTATAAAAAACTAAATTATCTTGTGACTTTACTTTATTGCTAATACCAACCTAACAAGCTTGTACGCATAATACTCGCGAACAGCAAAAACGTTACATAAATGTTATTATTTTGTTTAAATTTGAAGCGAATTAATCAAAGGAAAGGCTTCTTTAAACCAAAATAATTAGCTAAATGCATAAATGAGAATAGTAAAGCTTACTTCTTAGCGCGTTATTGCTTTGATTTGTATTTAAACTACTATTGCTTAGTTTAATAGTAGAAACCGATATAGTATATATAATAAAAGAGTTAGTGAATATAGTATTATGCAACATAATTGATCTTGACATTGGCAGGCTTTGGCTTTCTCGTTAGTGCAAAGAACCTCGCAAAGGGCTTATTTGTGTAAAAGCGCAAAAGTTTACTTTTGAGGAGCTTTAAGATATCGTCTCTTTGATGATCAGCGTATCTTCGTACGCCTAAGCTAGACTTTTGCTATGATATTGCGAAAAACAAGCACTGTTAAAAACAAAACAAAGTGAAACTTTAAATGAGTCGTTAATATTAAAGTAGTTAATTTCGTTTTTAATCTTATTATTTATTATTATATTTACTTTATTTTCTACGTTTAATTTGCTTATTCATTTACTATACACATTAGTAAAGTAATAGTCATTATTACCAGCAGCGACATTTCTATTTTTATTATGATCAAGGCTTAAAAAGCTAACATCGTTATATGTTTAGTGATTAGTTATTAACAAGTGAATCGCGAGAATACGCAGTTCTTTAAACCGGGCGATTTCAGCAATTAATAATGCAAGAGAAGTTGCAATACCACTAACACGAGCTTGATCGACTTGTTTACTAGCGATACTAAAGAATTCCTTAAGCAGGCATGCAAAGTATTTATTAATAACAAGGACTTTTGTTATATATGTTCAGGTTTAAAAAAGCGCTTGAAGTTAATTCTTTAGAATATAATTTTTAGTAATATTATTTCTTATTGCAATGAACATTTACGAAGAAAAGAAAAAGCTAACGAGCGCCGTTGTAATTATTAAGAAACTAACAACTTTAGTGAGGCTTTGGTTTGTTATACTAAGCCAGTCACCAAACTAGAGATTTACTTATACTACAAATGAACAAGATGTAAAAGCCAAACTTTGATGTTGCTTAATGTATATAAATAACTGTGCAAAGACGAGTAAAAACGACTTCGGTGCGCTTAGCTAATGGCAATGAATTTAGAGACAATGATTTAAGAGATAATAAATTTAGAAACAATAAATTTAGGGATATTGAATTTAGAGACAATGAATTTAGGGACACTGAATTAAGGAACACTAGATTTAAAAATAATAGATTTAAAAACACTAGATTAAGGAACATTGGATTTAAAGACACTAAATTGAAAAACATTAAATTTAAGAACATTGAATTAAAAGACAATGAATTTAAGAACATTAGATTTAAGAACACTAAATAAATAAACATCTTTAAGATAGTCTAGTCTTATAAACTAGCTTACTATTGTTTGCACTCGTATATATACTTAACTTTTACGCCAATTTCAAAGATAAATCGGCTTTTAACGATACTTATCTTTATATTATTAATACAAATTAGTTTCGTAAAGCGAGTTTTCTTTGTAACATAAACCTTATTAAGTGAAGCTACAATGCGTATACTGCGTGCAGGTTAAGGTTCGTTGTTTATATGCAGGAGGCAATAAGTTGTGGTGATTAAGAAGATGATTATTGTTAACGTCTTGAGAGTTTTATTCACATGCACGCCTGGTCAAAGCTAACTAAGGGAGACCATAGTGGAGAAAATAATGTGAGGCGACTCAATTATAATCACAGGCTTAGCAAGTGTGAGAATTGCACCCTTGCTATTACATTTGTGGGTCACTCACTAATACAAAGCCGAGAGAGAAAAGTACTTGATAATAATGGCGGTTTCTTGAACTTGCACTATATTGCAGCCACAACACAATTGATAGCTTCTTCGCAGCTTTAAACGACTTAGACGCTTAAATATAAATGTTTTAATTATGTTGAAAATAATTAAAGCTTAACTTGGCACATAAAGAGAACATTACTTTAATTTTTATTTTTTGAAAACTTATAAGTTGATGTAGTGTTTAAGATACTTAAAGTTAAAATTTCTTATGTTGTTTCTCGATCATAAGGTTTCTTAGTAAGTAGAAATAAAGATTATATTAATGGCTTGGCTTTTTAAGGTTTAATCTTTACTTGATTTACTATGTTTAAGACAATTTTGTGCATAGCCTTATATCTTTTTATAATCTAATTGATAATACGCATAGCGAATCTAATTCTTAAGCTTATATTGCATTATAATACTCACAAATTAAAACGTTATTCTTAGGAAAGAAAGAGGATTTTGCTATTTACTTAATTCTAATTACTTAAAGCAAGTCGTGAAGATAGTAATAAGCAAGGTAAGGTATGAATAAGCTTAAATAATCTACATTATAAAGACCTAACGAGTTCATTATTTTGCGAGATAATTGCCTAACCTTCTCTTAACAATTTATGGCTTTCGAATTAGCGTATTATATTTTCGTAATTGCCAAATATTTCTGCTTCGTAGCGCAGCCCTTATTAAAGACCAAAAACAACTCGTTGATATTTGTCGCTTATACATATTAACTCTTTTGGTTAGTGATCTTACTTTTTATTTTAGTCTTCTTCTTGAATTTTTATTCAAATGTACATTTTTCGAAGCTAGCAAGTGAACTAATGTACAAAGAAGCGTTAAGATCTTAGCGCTACCTAAACGACTTAAAAATATATGCTAGCAAGCCTTAGTAATGAGCCAAAGTAAAAATTAAGTAAACTTACATTTGATAGCTCCTTTGGTATTGTAATAGTAATAGCTTTCATAAAATAAATTACCTTGGTAAACTAATCATTTAGTAAAGTCTTTAAGGTTTTTTTTTTATTTATTATTTGTAATATAATTATGCTTAAGAACATCAAATATATCGAATTATTTTCTTTACTATTTAAGCAATTGGTAAGATTTGAATTATAATTAAAGTTATACAATTTTTCTTAGGTTAGGTTTTCACTAATTTTAATCTTGCCTTTTAAAGAAATGAAAATGTTGTTTATTAATATGCGTTGGTGATTGAGTTTTTTGCAACAAATAAAGTTTATTGCAGCTAAGACTTGCGATGTTAATAAAGATAAGCGAAGAAAGATAATATATGTCTTACTTAACTAATAATATATATTATTTCTTATTTTATTAAATAAATTAAGTGTAATAGTAAATCTTTTATTAAGAATTTTATATACTTAGTGACTACAAAGGCTTTATTTTTATAATAATAGCTTTCGTAAATATTAATGAAATTTAAATACTAAATTTGAAGTAAAATGCGCCTTTTTTAATCTTAAGACGCGATATTAAAAATTCCTATTACTTAGATTTTTGTATTATTATTATAAAAAACAAGTATAAGGCTTAAGCTTAGTTTGAGAAATGATTTGTAAAAGTCTTAAGAATTACACTTAAATAGCGAGATCTTTCTTAACTTTGCTATTTAGAAATTTTTGCAAGTGACTTGTAACGTTTTTGCCGTTCGCGAGTATTATGCGTATAAGCTCGTTGAGTTGATATCAACTATGAAGTAAAGTCACAAAACAATTTGATTTTCTATAAAAATAAAAACATTACAAGCAGTAGTAAACTATAAGATAAACTTGCTATATGAATTTGAGCACGAAGCTCTACTACCTAAGAAACTACTGTGTTTATATAAAACCTTTGCTTGGCGTGCAAGCCGGGCTAGCCAGCTCGCAAAGCTCGCTGCTAGCCTGCGAGCTCGTTTCGCAAGCTCGCATATCACGTGGTTCTTAGTCGCAAGAATTCGCGTGCAAAACCTTAGTACTAAGATTACATAACATAAGAAAGTATTACGATAATTAAGAAATCCTAGGTAGAGAGTTTTCTTAAGAGCTCTTTTCTCTTAAAAGACTTTTTTTAAAGGCGGGCCTTTTTCTAAGCTTATGGTTTCTCAGCACCTTCCGCTTGAAAGCCCCTTAGCCCCAGGATAGTCCGCTTAAGAGCCTAAGGCTCTTAGGCTAATTTATAACATTATTTTTCTTTCGTTACTAGCGTATTTCTACGCTTAAGTATATTAAAGGAAATGTTAATAATTACTTATAATTGTCTTTTTTTTATATTATACCTTTTAAATGCTTAATTAAACGTGCTAATTATATTGCTTTAAGTCGTAAAATTAATTTAATAAGAAGAAAAATAGTGCCTTATACTTATTATGAAAATGCTAACTTAGCGATTGCAAAGCAATGCGTCTTATCTTGGGATCCTAAGCTTTCTTATTGTGATTATTGCATTAAGATATGCAAGTCTTGTAACATTTGTGAGGTTAATTATATGCTAATGGTGCGTAATTAAGAGAGTCTTAAGTTGCAGATTTTGAAGATGCAGTAAAAGAAGAAAAAGGCCATGGTCAAGATCCTTTGGCTAAGAAAGTAGTAGCGCTTTCTTTAAAAGCAAAAACAAAAAATAATTGCTATTAGTTTAAATTCAATGAATAAGCTTGATGCTTTGAAGGCGCTAAAAAAGAAAGAGAAAAAGAAAAGGAAAATAACGAAGGCATAGCAAACTACTAAGCTAGCGGGCGCTAAGCGCCCTAATAACCCCATTGACTCCTCGTTCGACTCGCTAGCTAATCTTCTCTTGAACCTCTTGAACTCGCTTTAAGCAGATTTGGGTTTTATTAATAAAAACTAGCAAGCTTCTTAAGGCAATTAAAAGTTAACTTAAACTCTTAGGTGTTCTTAAATAAAAGGTAATTTAACCACTTCATTAAATATTTAACTTGCCTTTTAAAATACTAATAATTTAATAGTTTCTTAACATTGTATTTCACAAGTAGGTTAATTAATTTAACGATTATTTTTAGGGCTAGTAATGCTTTTAGTGGTGATTTCTTTAGTAATAATATGTGAAACACGAGAAATATTTTTTTTATTATCGCGAGTAGCTAAAGCTTATAATTTAATAGTCTTTTGGTTTTCTTAATTTTTAAAAGGTTTTAATTTCTTATAATTCAGTTTATTGCTTAGTCGCTTTGTGTTGATTTTTTTTCGCAAAAAATAAATCCTATCTTTCTCCTATAGCATTGGCTCCTAACTACGTGCTTTGTTATAGTAGTATGCATTTCTTTCCACTATAAACTGCAATTCTTAAAACAATTCTTAGTGAAGTTCCTTAATATTCTAAACTTAAATGCGTGCCGTATTATTATCCACTTTTGTATTCATTAGTTTTTTATAAGCCAGCGGCTCATAATCATAGTTAGCGAAGAAAGGCGTGACCTTAGTAGTTTTCGTAAACAAGTTATTGTAAGCGAACTCAACTAGTAGTAGGAGTTTTACTTAGTTGTTTTATTAATAATTAATATAATAACGCAAGTATACTTTAACAATTTAATTTATTTGCTTATTTTTTTTATTAGTTTAAGAATAAAAAGAAGTTAATAGCTTTCTTTTGGTTTCTAAGAAGGCGATTAAGGCTTTTCAAAATTTTAATATAAATAACTTGTTTTTATTCAACATAATTTCTTTAAGCATTTCATACTTAAATACCACCTTCTTAAGGTAGACTTATACTAAGTCTTTGGTCGTAAAGATTTGCTTAATTAGTACGAGGGTCATGTACTTAGTAAGTTTCTTTATAATAACTAGTATTATGTTATAACTAAGTTTTATGATTAAGTTTTTTAATAATAATAATAATCTTATAAAGTTTTATAATATGAATTTTTAAGGTTTAAATAGTATGAGTATTATAATTATTTGCTTATAAGATGCATGCCGAGTAAGCTTATTCTTAATGCAAGCATTATAGTTTTTAATTACTTTTTTAATTACATCGCGAAGTCTCTTGCTTTAATAGTTTCTTAAAATTCTGAGGTACGTTTTATGTATTCTTTGATGTTTATGCGCAAAAAGCTTATGTTGCTTCTTAATGTATGCTTTGGCTAGGCTAGGCGAAAGCCATACTTTTCCGTTAACGCGCATAATCTCGTTTTTAATAACATTTTATCGAATTGGTTTTTTAGTTTGGTTTAGCAATAGCTTATTCTTTTGCTGAGTAGTCTTTAAGGTATTATGCCAAGGACCTCTTGAAACTAATTCAATTGCTACTACTTCTTATACATTAAGTATTATATTCTCATTATTAAGTAGTTTTAGCAAGGCGGTCTCTTTGTAAATCTTATTATCCTCGTAGCCTGGCAATTTGCTTAGCGCGTTGGCGTAAGTATTGTTCTTTTCTTAAATATACTTAATAACTAAGTTAAATAAGGCAAGTTTCTCAGCCTACTTAGCCAACCTTTAATTATTAAGAACCTTAGTAGTAGTAAAGGTATAAAAATTCATATAATTAGTGTAAATAATAACTAAGAATTTGGCTTCTTATAAGTAGGTTTTTTAGTGCTTAAGCGCTTTGATGATAACTATAAGTTTTTTCTTATAAATGTTATAATTTTACTTGGCTAAGAACATCTTTTTAAAGTAATAAGTTATTAAGTGAAGCTATTTCTTTTTATCTCGCTGCACGTGTACTACGCTAGTGCAGGTATTAAAGGCATTGGTTTTAATAACGCTTTTTATTTTTTCATTAAAGCTGCAAAGTATTAGTTCCTTAACGAATTCCCTTTTAATTCGTTGAAAAGCCTTTTTACACTTGTTGTTTCAATTAAAAGGTACTTTTTTCCAAGTTAAGTTGACAAGAGGTTTTGCGATTTTTGAATAGCTTTAAATAAATTATTAGCAAAAATTAACAAATCCCAAATAAAATTATATGTCTTTAACGTTCTTTAGCGACTTTTATTTACATACGGCTTTGATTTTCTTAAGGTTAATGCTCATTTCTCTTAGGCGTATAATACAACCTAAAAAAGTAACTTATTTAATCAAAAATTAGCACTTCGATAGCTTCAGTTAAGAGTTCACCTTTATTAGGGCTCTCATAACTTGCTGAACGTGTTCCTTGTGCTGCTTAAGATACTTCAAAAATACGAGAATATTATTTAAATAATAAATAACTATTACTTTAATGTAGTTCTTAAGAATCTTATTATTTTGTTTTTAATAAGTAGCGAGTGCGTTTGTGAGTTTAAATGATATAATTATATGCTTTCACAAGTTAAAAGGTAAGATAATAACTATTTTCTACTTATGTTTCTTTTTAATTTAAATTAAATTAAATGCATTGCGCTAATTAAGTTTAATGTATATCTTTGCTTTGGCTAACTTATTTCGCAAGAATTACGCATTTAGCAAAGAGTATATATTTCTTATTATTTTATTATTAATTATACGAAAGTCGTTGCAAGGTTTTCTCTTTGAGTTTCTTGGTTTCTTAGCGATTAGCATATTAATAGCGCAAGGCGACTTTAATTTTCAAAGCCATTTCTTTTTTACTCCTTGCTCATACTATTTCTTAAGCGTTCTTGTGGTAGTGTAGCTATAGTAGCGAAGTTTTTTTGCAATAAGTATAAATCCTTTTTTAAAGTTAATCTTATAATCTTATGACTAATGTTTTAGCAAGGCTCTCATATCTTAGGAGTTTTTAAATATTCTTGCGTACTTTTTATACAATACAAGTAGTTGTTTTCGTATATCAATCAACTAATTAAGTTAATCTTTGGCCTTTAATTATCTAAGAGTTTAATTCATTTAATTAGAGTTTATTGGCATTATCTTTAAGAAGGTGGCGCTAGCCTTTCTATTGCCGGAAAATTAATTGCATTTGCAGTAATAATTATTAAACTTAATTATCTTAATTACTTAATTTATATTAAGGTTGTGGCTATGCAATTACAAGGTTTTTAATACTATATTATGTTTTCTAATAAGTATAATATTAAAGTAAAGCACCTTATAGTAATTTCCAACTTGCATTATAATCTTATTGGTTCTTTCGCAAACTTATTTGTTTTCTTTTGTGTCTTTTTCGTTGAGCAGCGCAAGCCGGTATAACTTAAGATTTCAAATAATAGAAATATTTCATTTCTTAATGAAAACGAGGTTCATAAAGCGTTTCATGACTCTTGAGTCAATCAATGCCTTCGTCTCGATATCAGCTAAGAAAACGATAAAAATTAAATAATTCGCCTCTTTTATTATCGTTAGCTTTAAGCGTCTTAGTATTATAATAGCATATTGTTATTGCTTTTTAATGATTTTTCTCGTGGTTTCGTTCATTTAATGTTGCAACTTATTGTTATAGCTAATTAGGGTATAAGGTGTTTTCTCCTTGAAAACTGTTGGTTCTTAAATTTCATTAACTTTTATACGATAAATTAGCATTAGTTCGTGAGGCTGCTATTTCTTCTTTTAGTAGCGTTTATTCTTGGTTTTTTATAAGACTTCTCATGTGTTTTTAACTCGAAGATAATTATCCAATAATTTAAGCACATAAGACTTCTTCTTCTTTTGCAAGTTAACCACATAACGTTTTGTTTTATTCTTAATATTTTATTTATTTTCTTAAAAGATTATAATCTTAAAGTCTTAATAAATAACAACGCACTTCTTTAGGTATTTTAAATAGTTGTGAGTTTAGTTAACTTTAATGAAGTATAATTTGCTCCTAAGGGTTAACCTCTTTTAGTGCCATACTCTTTGGCTATTAGCAAAGCTACTAAGAGTTCAAATCTCATTTAAAGATAATAGCAAGTCATAGCTATGATTATTTATATCCTCATACTAAAGGACTTAACTCTTTTGCTTTAAGTTTAATAACCTAATCGCTTTATTATCAAGGGCTTATTTCTTGTTAAAGGGTTTCGCATAGTTCTTATCACAAAGAGTCACTTGCAAATCTCATTTGGCGGCAACGGCTTTTTAATACTTAAGTTCTTACTTAGCTAATCTCACCTAGCGTTGAGGCGTTTCACTTAATTTCTTTTAAGAGCAATTTTAAGCGAGGTATTTTGGTTTGCTACAATTGTAGCACAAACCCTTTTTGCGCCGTTCTCGCTTCTTCTTTTATTTCTTTATTTATTCATTTTCGCTCTTTTTAGTTTTATTTATTTAACAATCTCTTTAATTATTTCATTTTTTACCGCTAAGCTAATAAGAGCCTTATCTTTTCTCATAACGCTAAGGAAACTGCGGCTTTTAAAACTAAACAAGAGCGAAGTAATCTTCTTGCTTACGCTATCTTTTCTTAATGCGATTATTAATCTCAATTGCGATTTTAATTAAGGCGTTCAAAGTAGTTGTCTTTGGTGCTTAAGAGACCTTGTTCTTAATGTTATTCTTAAGGCCCTAATAATACTAAGCTCTCAACGCTTCGTTCGTTTATTCCAACCTTATTACGTAGCGTTGGAATTTGGCCGTGTAATTGTAAATATTGCTCTTTTAAGTTATTCTTAATAAATGTTTCTCGACTTACTTAATCTCATTAAAGTCGCTAAAGATAGCTTTTATAGTGGTTGCAAATTTAGTAGAAGTCTTAAAAATAACTTTGCTCTTTTTTATTATGAATACAAAACAAGCTTCGCTTAGCGCTTGATTATAAAAGTAATTGATTAAGGTTAGCTTAATTTAATAAGCTGCGGTACTCCTTAGGAATAAAGCTATTTATAAGACTTTTAATAACTCTTATTTTTAAAACTTATTATTATTAAAGGCTAAGTATATATTGCATTAAAAAATAAACTATTTAAGCTTGCCTTAGTCGCCGTGAAAGTTGTTTAGGGAATTAACCTTAGAATTATTAAAGGCTTTCTTAACCTTGGTTATTAAAGTAGTAGCCTTATTGTTTGTCTTCGTAAAAGGCTCTCCCTTGGTAAACATGTTAAGTAGTAATACTTTAAGTAAAGTGCTTAAAGTGTAATGTTCTTGCCGTTTGCGAGTATTATGCGTACAAGCTTATTGGGTTGGTATTAGCTATGAAGTAAAGTTACAAAATAATTTAGTTTTTTATAAGAATAAAAACGTTACAAGCAGTGATAAATTGTAAGGTAAACTTGCTATATAAATTTAAGCACAAAGCTTTACTACCTAAGAAACTACTGTGTTTATATAAAACCTTTGCTTGGCGTGCAAGCCGAGCTAGCCAGCTTGCAAAGCTCGCTACTAGCCTGCGAGCTCGTCTTGCAAGCTTGCATATCACGTGATCCTTAGTCGCAGGAATTCGCGTGCGAAACCTTAGTACTAAGATTATATAACATAAAAGAGTACTACGATGATTAAGAAATCCTAAGTGGGGAGTTCTCTTAGGAGCCTTTTTTTCTTAGAAGACTTCTTTTAGGGGCGGGCCTCTCCCTGAGCCTATGGTTTCTCAGCACCTTTCGCCTGGGAGCCCCTTGGCCCCAGGACAGTTCTCCTAGGAGCCTAAGGCTTCTAGGCCGATTTGTGACATGACCTTTAGGAGAGGGTAACTTGCAAAAAGTAACGCCAAGGCATAAGAACGTTTTTCGATTCTTAGGACTAATACAGTAAAAGTCTTTGCAAGTATTATATTGAGTTCTTCTTTTATTATATCCTTGTTGAATTTAAAAGCAAAGAATTTAAAGAAAAAAAAAAAGAAAGCAAGAAGATTGTAAAAGCATTAAATAGTAAAAACAAGATATTATGATAAGTTTTCTACTAAAAAGAATTTAAAAACTATATTTAAAATAAGTTGACTTTAACCCTAAAGATGTATAATTATAATTTAAGAGCTTAAACGTTAACTACTTATAAGAAAGAATGTTAGGGAAAAGCAAGATAAGAAATGAAGTTAGGAAGTTTAAAGACATGAGATTTAAGAATAATGAATTGAATAATAAGAGGGTTTAAGAACAATAGTTTAAGAGATAATAAATAAAGAGACTTAAAATTACGTAATAAAAATATATTACTTTACTTTAATAAGCTATTTTAAACTTAAATTTTTCTTGAGATGCACTCTTGTTTTGCCGTTAAGTGCTTTGCTTATTTAAGTATATACTTATTTTAGTAATGAATCTTTAAGGTCTTAGTTATTTTCACTAAATATTTAAAAATTCCAACTTTTACTTAACTTTTCTTAATTAAATTATTTAAGACTTATTATTTAAGTTATGATTAGACTACTAGTATATTAAATGCAAAGAAACTACTAGGCGTTTCTTATTAAATATTAGGTTGTTATAATAATTACAATTTAATGCATTTTTAATAATTAAGTTGATACAAGCCGTATCTTAAGTAAAACTTAAAATAGTAAATTAGTTTCTTGAAACATAGTACAAAATGAATTTAAAGCTTAAATTAATAAAAGAATTAAATCTCTTAGTTTATGTTGATTGCATAAAAAATATTATACGTGATTTATAAGGGGTACAAACGACTATATGTTTTGTACCTTTTGTATATTAGAATTCTAAGTCTTTAAAAAAAGTTTAATAAAGTAAAGTCTCTTGGCCACAAACATGCACCTCTTATACGTACTTGTAGCTCCTAAAAACTATATAAACCCTGTTTTACTTAAATACTTTGCTTTCTTTAATCAACTATGTTCTCGAGACAAAATTATAAGAAAGAGAAATCTCAAAAACAAAAACGCATTCTACTTAAAAAGGCTTATGAATATGAAGAGCTAAGTGGCGCTAATATTGCATTTTTTATTTACCAATTTGAGCGTTGGTATATGTACAAATTAACTGACTAATAGTTATTTCCTTTATCATGAGAACAAATTGTAAGTGTTGAGACAAAATATATATGTAATACTAAGAAGAAAATAATAAAGGTCATATTTGCTTCTAATTAATTTATCACGATAAGATTTCTAACCTTAAGAGCAGGAATTTTTACTATTATTATATGCGATACTATGTTCTAAATTTGAAAACGGCACGAGCCGCAATTCTTTGTTAACCTTACTGCTAATTAATAAGGCTTGCGATAAACCCATCGTGAGACACTAAATAATTTATTATCCAAAGTAATAATATTTCATGTTTTAATATTTTTAAACTAAGAAAAGAAATAAAGTAGAAGCGCATTTTATTATTTATCTTTTATTTAAACAACGAGACTAGGTCATTTGCAGGTTGATTATGAAGGAGAGTTGTGAAGTGAACTCGACTTAGCGCCAAACGCGTTAGAGCCGTCGAATTCACTCCGCAGATTTCCAAACTCCAAAACTAAGGTATTTGAGTTCTTTTGAATTGGTACAGAATCTGCGACGCAAGTCTGGAGTTGTGGTGGAGGTTAACAATTGTTTGTTGTTGAGGAAGAAAAGGGACGAGGCTGCAGCGAAAGTCCAGAATGGTGGGGCGCATACACTTAGTCGTTTAGACGGCGATATATTATGGCTCACCAACCCACTAGAAGACACCTTCTATCTTTCTCTTTTAAATGCTCTTACTTTTGAGGAAGCAATACAACAAAACCTTGATTTTGTTAAGCACATCGTCATGAGAAGAGGTACTTTTGAGAAAGTGGTTGAGATGGGAGAGTGGTTTTACTGGAAACATCAAGTTCTTGTGTTAAGTACTACTTTGATGAAGGACGTAACTGAGAACGTGAAGGTGGTGAGGTCTATTGATGAGACTTGTATGTTTCTACACACACACACACAATTTATTACGCCCAGCGGCTGAGCCGAGAGGGTAACTATCACTGATTTACTAATACATTTCCCAAGAATTGTTTTAGTTTTCTTTGAGCTTATATAGAGTTTATTTTTAGCTTATGTTTTCTCTTTTTTCTTATTACTTATGAATTCTTATGAGTTAGTAGTATTGTTAGTAAGCTAGCTTAAAGATAATTCTTTAAGTGTTTAGTATTTTATCTTTAGTAACTAAAGTGATGCTTGTTATTTATGATATAAGATAATAAGTATAAGTTAGGTTAAGTGTTGCGGGTTAAGTGCTTTGGCTTATTTGCAGTTAGTTTGTGTTAAGTTGGCCGGTGGCTATTACGAATTGTATTATTACTTAAATGGCTTTTATATTTAAAGTTTAATTTTTGTTATTTAATAGCGATTTCTTTTTTAAATAAAAGAAAATATTGCTTTTATGTGTGTTTGTACATTAAAGCATTTCTGCTTAATGCGCCGTTTATTGCTTGCATTAAAAGAGAAAATGCTTTATTATTTCTTTCGCTTATTTACATATACACTAATTTATTGCTATTGCTTTGATTTAATGAAGATATGCATTTAATCTTGCTATGCTTATTTTAAGTTAAGCAAGAACGCTCGCTTTCTTTTATGCTAGTTTGTTGTAAAGCTGTCGCGTATGTTTACTTAGTAATGCTACGTTAACTCTTTTGAAATGTTTTCCAACATTTTCTAGCAAGCTTTTACCAGTGCCTAGTTTAGATTATGCTATATTAAGAGTTATTAATTGCACTTTGAGAGTTTGTATTTATAAAGTAGCGTTTTATTAGGTGACTTTTTTCGCCTTCTTTTTAGCGAGCTTTAGGAGTTCATTTTCTTTGCTTAAGAGAGTTTACATAATTAATATCACATTTCTCTTCTTTCATAGTAATTTAATGAAATTGTAAATACAACGAACGTGCTCTTGCTTAGATTGCTAACGAGGTTACCTAAGTGTAAGTACTATTGACTTGTTGCTTGTTAGTAGTGTAATGCTGCTAAATCTAAGCTTTGGCAGCGCGCTCAACGCTTGTGCTATTACTACTAGTTCTCCGGAATATAAATTCTGCTTTAATCTTATGCCAAGTGTAAAGAAAAAAGTCTCAAGCTTCGAACTACTATGTATTAACATCGCCAATTAAATAGCTTCGCTTACTTCTATTATATTATTTCTTACTAAGCTACTTATAATAATACGTATTATTTAATTTGCATTTTTTTTTTATTATTTCGCTATAAATAGTTTGTACTTATTTTTCTTAAGGTGCTAATATAAATAAGTTAATTATTTTTAAGTTTTTTATTATTATATTTTTAAGTGCATTTGTTACTTAATAAAGTAGTAAGCAATGTTGTCTTTTGAATTTTCGTATTTGAAACGTATTTTTGCAAAGCGAGTTAGTATTAAGCAAAGTGTGAATGTTTGTTTATAATTTGATTGCTTATCTTTAAAACTAATTTTGCGCAAGAGTAATGTAAGCCTTTGCTTTTGCTACGCTTATTGTCATCATAAGAAATGTTCTTATAATTGCTTATGCTTTTATTCTTTAGACTTTATTAATGAGTTTTATTAGCTTGTTCTTAAAGGCGTGCATTTAGATATTAAAAGCGTAGTTTACTACTAGTGCAACGATGGAAGCAAAGAGCCGTCGCGCCGTTGCGAGAGATAAACCTTTAAGTCGCTTTAACTTCAAGGCTGCTTTTAGGCCTTTAAAGGCTGCCCTTGCAACATGCTCTTTGTACTTAAGCTTGAAGTTCATAACTACTTTAAGGATCTTAACATAGTCTTTTAGTTGAATAATTTGTTTCTTAATAATAAAAGGTTTTAACTTTAACTTATATGATTTGCAAGTGAAATATATAATTGTCATCTTCTTTGCTTTAAACGTTGCTTCGCTTTTTTTCTTTTAATTTAAAGCTTTGTTGATAATAGCTTGAATGCTTTTTTAATTGCTTTGTATCGTAGGTTTTGTAATTCAAGCTATAAAGTTATTAACAAATACTATCGCTTTTTTATGATTATTAATTTGTTGTTGTTGGTACGCAAGAAACTGCTTGTGTCGAGGTTCTTCAAAAGTAAGCCTGAGGCGATACGAACTTGTTTCGAACCTTCTTTGAAGAGGTATACATGTATATATAAACCACCTTTAGTACTTCTTAAAAGAGCCAAACTTTACAATCATATTATACTTTTGACTAATTATTTTATTGCACTTGCGTATTTGATATATTAATAAACGCTTAGTGCTTTTTTACCGGTACTGCATCGATACTAATTAGTAGTTTACTTTGTATCACAAACAGCAAAGTCTTAAACTGAAAAGTTACTCTTTAAATAAAATCGCAAGACAGCTTAATTGCTATCTCTTGTGAGACTTCTCTTAGTCGTACTTGTACACGTATAACAAACTTGAGCAACCTTAGGAAACTATTACTTTACTTCTTAAAAGATTGTATGAAAATTTTTAATATTTATTACGCAACGATAAGACCTTGGAACTACTTTAAGTTGATTCTAATATTATGTTGACTTTAAAAAACTAATTGAAATTAACTTCCAAATCAAGAAAAGATAACACTTAACTACTAATTTGAGACAAAGTAAGTAATGAGCTTAATAAATTAAGCTAAGGACTTTTAATAAGAATGGTAATTAAGTTGGAAGCGTTTATGAAACAATTCTTAAACGTTTATTATAATATAAGAAATAAGAACACAATGTTTATTAATTTTTAGAACTTTTTCTAAGAATAAATAATAAGTACTTTTACTAAACTTAGTAATAAAGTGCAAAGCAAGCTTTGCAACGAACTCAAGTGAAGCAAAGTCTTTATACACAAAGGGAAAAGAAAGTCTACAACTAAGGCACTTTTTATTGCGTTGGCATAAAAGAAGAATATTTAGCTAAATAAGCAATTGAAACTTTAATACTAAATCGCCTTTAAAATAAGTTTAGTTTTCTCTTAAAAAGTACGACTTAAAACTCTACGCATAAGCACTAACTTATAAATTCGTTTCACACTTAATAATCAAACGCCTTCGCTACCTTTAAGTGTTTTAGCATTAAGAGTAGTAGTCCAAGACTACGCTAAATCAAGCTTGCGTTAATCAGAAGTTCCTCTTACAAGAACTAACTCTTCAAAACCAAAAATTAACCTTAGTAATAAAAACCTGTATAATGCGAACTTACCAAGGGTTTGCTTAATCTCACTACTAGTGCTAATTAAGCGAGAAAGCGCGTATACGCCAAGTCAAGAGTTCGTTGTCTTTGCACCACTATGAAGAGAGACTAACAACCTATTGCTAGACTTAATTCTTATTCCCCTGGTTCAACTGAGAAATGCCTTGCTTTTGCCATTTCAAACTTGAATTACTATTAGATTGCATTTAGTACTAATTCAAACTGTCGGTGCAGTACCGGTAAGAAAGCACCGAACGTTCGTCGATATATCGAATACGCAAGTGCAGTGAGACAGTCAGTCAAAAGTATGGTATGGTTGTAAAGTCTGGCTCTTCTAAGAAGTGCCGG